>OX463848.1:45012657-45221496 GCA_949825065.1 Odontocerum albicorne
ATATATAATATATATATATCGGTGTATATAAAAAAATTTTGAAATCAGAAACAAATACGTATGCGAACCTGTGTTTTGACAAGGAAGTAAATTCTTTGACAGCTGTCAGATTTCATTTTCGACGTTTCGGAATTTATTATTGAATATTCAATCATTTAGTATATATAAATAATTTTTTTAATAATTTAATGTATAATAATCTATATAAATAAAAATTAAATAGTAAATTTTTAAATAATACATGTTTTTTTTTTCGTGAATATATTTATTCTAGGACACGAACCGATTACGAGTTGGGTTTTATATTTTCAGTGCGATGTTTATTACGACGTTAACACTTTCCCTTACTGTGCTAAAAAATTACGCCAGTTACGGTGATGGCCACTGAGGGTACACTAAAAATGTATGTTTTAAATTAAAATTATGCAAAATCTATTAGTTTTTTTTTAATTAGCTATAAACATCATTTTAATTGTGTAATAAAATGTCGAATAATATAAAATAAGTGTAAGAAATGATAAAATAATAGTTGAAACAGAGAAGTGATATTTCTATACGAATATAATTTTCCCACTGCGTCGTTCGGTCTGCGCAACGTTCAGAATGCGCATGACTGAAAAGAGGTCTCCAGCCTTTTTAACACTTCCCTTACTGTGCTAAAAAATTACGCCAGTAACGGCGTTGGACACTGAGGGTACACTAAACATGTATGTTTCAAATTAAAATTATGCAAAATCTGCTAGGTTATTTTTTGTTATTAGCTATAAACATCATTTTATATGTAATAAAATGTCGAATAATATAAAATAAAGGTAAGAAATGATAAAAATAAGAGCTAAAAACAGAAAGGCATTTCTATAAGAATATTATTTTTACGCTGCGTCGTTCGGTCTGCGCAACATTCAGAATGCGCATGCGTGATAAGAGATTTGCAGCCTTTTAATTTTTTTTCATAAAATTATACAATAAAAATGTAGCGTGTATTTTTTTGGCAATAAAACCATAATTCGAATAAAGACCATAAATAACATATAAACAAAATATAAAATGAATATATAAATTCAAAAATCAAGGTTTTAGGGCGAGAAATTTATATAGTATAAACAAACACGAAATTCAAAATTATATATAAACAAACACGAAATTCAAATCAATAAAATATATGCAATTTGGAAAATATAAACACTACAGAAAATTTGAAAATAGGACAAACATATCATATAATCAAAGTTTAATCCTGTGGAGAAAGTTATCGCAATTGGGGCATGAAACCACTTTTTTTTTACTCTATTCTACGTACTAAACACGCACGTGTTTGACAAAATATTGCAGAATAGCCTGGTTTTTTTTCTCGAATGTTTTTAATAAAACCCACAACTTCCTCTTTTGAGGACCTCACGGGGGTGCCAACAGGGTATTATTTACTAATGTTTCGGATATTGACTCGCCACAATATGTTAAAACTGTATTAAAAGCATCTTGTTGTTGCTATTTTTCCTTTTTAAGATATTGGGGCATTGCCAAATCCAAACTTAACTCTCTTTTGAAATGTTTTCGGTGGTATTAATTATTTTGTTTCCACTCTGGATATTTGGTCTATCCATAAGAGGTATGCATTCAATGCAGCCCATATCTATAATTTCCATAAAAAGACGGAAAGGCCATCTTCTCGTTGACCTTGAGCAAGAGTACTCTCAAGTAATTTAGTCTCCCGTATCTACTCCAATTTTCGTATTATTATAATGATGTATAATTACTATAGTGGCTTTTGTTTTTCTGAATAATCAATTTCTGCATCATTGAATTGAGTGGATAATAATAATACTGCTTTATTTTTTGTGGTACACACGAAACAAGTATTTTATTTTCAGCTACTATGGATTGTTTTCTCTCTAGACGGTATAAATTCAAGTGAGATTACTCTTTTATTTTTTCGAAGCGTGCCAGTTAGAGTTAAACCTTTTAATAAAAGATTATCGGCTAATTTGATGGAGGTAATAAAAATACTGTGGTTATCCTCCTGTTCGTGCCATACTGCAGTTGAACCATTTCTATAACTACTCAGTTACCTTGATTTATCTCTCTACGATTATTTATCATACCAGAATAAGCCTGTAAATTTGTTATGCGTCATATGCCGCCGCAGTCGGCAGCAACCCAGATTTTGATGCCATATTTACCAAGTTTAGACTTCATGTACACGCGAAATGAACAATTCTCTCTAAAGTTTGGCAAACGTTCATCTACAGTTATATTCGAAGATGGAGAATAATTGCTTTTGCACATATCCATAAACATTTTTGAAATCCACTTAATTGGTTCTAATTTATCTGAAAAAACCCTGATATCTCTCTTCTCGGGTTTCTTTATCATCAAAACGAATATGACTGTAAATATAGATGAATCTATCTCGAGACAGAGCTGTTGTGAAAAATGACTGGCAAAAGGGACTTTCACTTATCCACAATTCACTCAAAGATAGCTTTTGTGTTCGATTTCTGCCAGGTGCGAGCAATATTCCAATGAATTCATATAACTCGTCTTTTGATATTGGTTGGTTCTTTTCTGAATGAATTCGATTTAAATGACGATTTGTTTCTTAAACATCACTTTTACCACCTCTTCATTTACAAACAGACAACACATATCTTTTATGGAATGTACATTTATACTTGAATTTCTCAGTCCAGAATCTTCGATGAGAATATTTGATACCCGACCGATGCCTCGAAGATTGAGGTGGTACTCGTAATGAACTCCATTCGAATCCATGTTTTGATGTAAATAATATTTCTTCGTCTTCTTCACTCGTCTCCAAATCAGAATATACTTCATCCTGTACCTCGACAAAATCTTCTGATTCTGATATATTGCCTGTCGCCTTAAATTCCAAATCGCTATCATCGCCGTCGATATTTCCCGCCATCTCAATTATTATATTTTTGAAAATGAAATTATAAATAAAATGTACATTTATTATAAAAAGAGTAATGGTACAATATAACATACCAGATAAAAAATGATAATAGAAAAAACATACCAGATAAAAATTAAAAATAACAATCAGGATTATAAAACTGGTGACGAACCCCTGGAACGAACTGTCAAAAAAGAATGAGTGTTTGACATTTCGTCAATTCGCGATTTAAAATCATTAATTTCTGTTGAATTAACAACTATGAATGTTTTGTTTCCTAATGACATCATTCAAATCATAGAGGTTTCGATGAGGAATACATAAAGTATGAAGACCCTGCAAGCAGTATATTTCGAGAAATTAAATAAAATATAAGTCATGATCACTCGCTATCCATCACCGTACGGCAAGTGTTAAAATAAAACTTGATAAAAAATAATAAAAAATAGTTATATTGTCATAAAATTGACTTAGTGATTATGGTAATTTGTTTAAGTTTTAAAATAATGGACTTAAGAATTATATTTTATGAAAAACTTCCATTATTGATTCATATTTCAAAAGTTAACCTAAATTTTTTCAAATTTGCATTAGTAGAATAATCAGTACTTATATCTAATCAATTTTACAATTGAATTTAAGCTTAAAATATAAAGCACTTACAATTATATTTAAAATATAAAATTATAGAAATGATTAAACCGACGGGAAAGAATAAAACAACAAGACCGTTTAATTCAGAGAGTGAAAACGAATTGGTAACAATTAATGATTTCAACAAAAATCGAAAAAGAATGAGAATCGTAGAACAATATTCGTCATCAGAGGATGAAAATACTATATGGATAACAACAGAGAAAAGAATAGTGACACATACATACAAAAATTCCGAAAAATTAAACGATGTACAGGGAAAAGATATTATACTCAAACTGGAAACATTATTCCTGTGTTATACATACATAACATATATTGAACTTAAATACACATATAATTATTAAATAATTTTAAAACAATGACTTTAATTTATTATTACTACTGCTTTTTGTATCCTCATGTTAATTTAAGATAAAGCTGTATTATTTGTCAATAATTTTAAGTACTTGTATAACCTGTCACATGTTCATTTGTATATAAAGACACTTTAATGTCATTAATTAAATAAATAAATTATTTGGTGGTACATTAGAAAGAAGTACCCGTAGAAATATCGCAAAAAAAAAAAAAATTAAAACAAACTTTTACGCTGCTCAGTTCCTTTTTTAATGTTTCACAATTTTATATGTTTTAACTTTCTTTTTTCGTTTTCAGTGCAATCGATCTGCTTTAGTTCATCAAAATATCGAAGAAGCAACAGAACGACGTGTATCCAGACTTGAGAATGCACGGGGATTATCTCGATGTTTATATTTCAAAATCTATCAAATCGTATGTAGAAATGGAGATTTTTTTTAAATATTTCCAATTATCTAGTTGTCTTTTCTTAAAATTTAATTAGTTACAATTATCGCTATGTGTTCGATTAACATTTAATAAGTTACTTTTATGTTTCGCAATTTTATATGTTGCCTGAAATACTCTACTTTGTGGCTACATGTAAAGACGTTGAAATTAACTACAAATATGCGTGTCCAGCTGCAAAACGATCGATCAGCTGAGATATTCTCACATCAACCGTATGTAGAAATGGAGATTTGTAACAAGATGTATTGATTTGTTATTACTGTTAGTTTTTTGTAATGTATTTACCTTAATAACTTGCTATTTATTAGAATCGAGCCTTATATTAAAGTCGATAAAATAATTATAATCACTGAATGTCTATATTTTTTAATGTTTCACAATTTTATGTGTTTAAACTTTCTTTCTTCTTTTTCAGTGCAATCGATCTGATTTAGTTCATCAAAATGTCGAAGAAGCAGCAGAACGACGTGTATCCAGACTTGAGGATGCACGGGGATCGAGATCTGTAGATTCAGAACTGGTTTGTTTTCAACATAATGTACGCGACAGGCTGATAGGGACTGAAATAGGTCAGTAGGAATATCAAAAGTATCTTTTTTATATAGAATTTAATTTTACCTCTATGTTTATATTTCAAAATCTATCAAATCGTATGTAGAAATGGAGATTTTTTTTAAATATTTCCAATTATCTATTTGTCTTTTCTTAAATTTTAATTAGTTACAATTATCGCTGTGTTCGATTAACATTTCATAAGTTACTTTTATGTTTCGCAATTTTATATGTTGCCTGAAATACTCTACTTTGTGGCTACACGTAAAGACGTTGAAATTAACTACAAATATGCGTGTCCAGCTGCAAAACGATCGATCAGCTGAGATATTCTCACATCAACCGTATGTAGAAATGGAAATTTGTAACAAGATGTATTGATTTGTTATTATTGTTAGTTTTTTGTAATGTATTTACCTAAATAACTTGATATTTATTAGAATCGAGCCGTATATTAAAGCCGATAAAATAATTATAATCACTGAACGTCGTTACAAGGTTGTATTGGGGCAAATTTGTGAACTGTCATAGAAAACAGAACGTTTGATATTCATCCGTTTGAATCGGACCAAGCTTTGCTCTGAAGAATACGTTCATTCGCGAGATGCAGTTGTAAATGACGGTAATAGAACTAAGGTTGGAAGACTATAACTTATGCAATTTAGTGATGTCAAAAGAAGAATCGGTTGAAAAAGTATTTCCCTATATTCAAATCACTTATAAGAATCAAGATTGGGTGAGTGAAAGAGCTATTGTTGGCGCCAAGAACAAAGGCGTCTACGAACTTACCAATATTATTCAGTTCCTTTTTTAATGTTTCGCAATTTTATATGTTTTTGTTATAACTTTCTTTCTTCTTTTTCAGTGCAATCGATCTTTCATTTGAATTCAAATCATATCGTGAATTGACCTATTGGAGTGACGCGATCATTTGCGAGCACGGCGATAAACGCGACAGACTGAGAGTGACTGAAAGACATCAAAAATATTGTATACCCACAAGCATTGTGAAATTAAACATAATTGAAACGTGCGCTTTCTCTTTTCTTTCTTTTCCATTTAACCAGACTGAGCCACAGCAACGCGTGGCCGGGTACAGCTAGTATAGTATAAATATAGAAACGTACCTTTATTTTCTTTATTGTGAGAAGAATCATTAATTTTTTCCATCACATATATCAACTTCAAATTATCATCATCATCCTCATCATCATCATCATTATGGTGATCATCCATCCCGATGTGGAAATCTAAGCCAGTCTCCTCCTTCACATCCTGTTTCAAAATATCAAGCCCAACGAGCATATCGTGGATTCCGTCCGGTTCTTCCAATTTCATTTCTTCTATTTTGATTTCATTCTTCAAGTTGTTTTTATCGTCGCTCGTGTCACGGTTAGAACAATTGGACAAATAAATTAAGAATTGACTGTGAGACTTTTCAGCTAAGACTTTGAGTTTGTAAGCTGACGACACTTTTGTCAAACACTTTTGGCATAATTTTGTCGGGAGTCCATCACCCTTAAAAATCTGTCGACAAAAAAATACATCTCAGAATAATTTATTTCTTTACGTAAGTTATATTATTTTTTTCAAAAATAATGACTTCACTTTGTCGTGATATTGTTTACATTTTTACTAGGCGTATCCAGAAAATAAGTGTACTGAGGCTCTCACGACCGGATGGATTTTATTTTCGACATGTTGGCTACACTTCCGTGTAGCCTGACCCTTCTCCTCCGCAACGAGACCGGTTCGAGGACAGTACGTTGAGAAGTGTCGACGCGACAACACGTTTCGTGAAAAATGTCAATCCAATCTCCCGCCAAGTGCGAAATAAATAATGCCGGGCGAGAGTTTTTGAGGCGCTGCAAACTCCGTGGAGATGAATTTCTCCGCTCCATCGTTACTGGAGATGAAACTTGGGTTGCACACTACACGCCTGAAACCAAAAGGCAGTCTCAACAGTGACGTCACACCTCTTCACCCTCCGCCAAAAAGTTCAAAACCACAATTTCAGCCAAGAAAATCATGGCATCCGTGTTTTGGGACTGTCAAGGCATAATTTTAATTGAATATATGCCTCGAGGGGAGACCATCAACTCTGCAAGATACTGTGAGACCCTAAAAAAATTGCAGAGGGCGATTCAGAACAAGAGGAGAGGCATGCTGACAAAGGGAGTCTGCCTGCTGCACGACAATGCAAGACCACACACGGCCAACGCCACGAAGGAACTGCTCGCCTCGTTTAAATGGGATGTCCTGAACCATCCCGCGCATTCCTTTGACCTAGCACCTTCAGATTACTATCTCTTTACCTCCCTGAAGCTGCACATGGGTGGAAAAAGGTTTTCAACCGACGAGGAGGTAAAGGAGGAGGTGGAGAAGTGGACGGAGGGGTTGGCGGGAAACTACTTCGAGGAAGGCATCAAAAAGCTGATACTCCGCTTCACCACCTGCATTGAGAGGAATGGCGACTATGTCAAAAAATAGCTTACATATGTACTACGGTAACCATGTAATTTTTTTGTTTAAATAAAAAAAATTGTAACCTACAAAAATTCAGTACACTTAGTTTCTGGATACGCCTCGTACATTAAAAATGCTACCAATTTTTATTTGTTTATTTGATATCCAAACACCGTTCCCTGTCGGAGTAGGCACAGTTTCAGACTTTCCTATCTCAACACATCTTTCATCTCTTTTACATCTCATTAAACATTTACATACACCTCCTATGATTTCACTTCATTTTTCCTTTTCTTCTATTAAAATATCATACACTTGATCCAACAAGACTTTCTTTGGTCTTCCTCTACCACGCCTTCCACTCACATTAGCAATATATATGTATTTTGTTAGTCTTTCTTCATTCATTCATTCCAAATGTCCAAACCATTTCAACACACTCTGCTTCATCTTACTTGTCAAGATACTCGAAAACTAAAATGAGATGGAAGAGAAAACTAAAATGAGATGATAAAAATGAGATGGTATGGGCACGTTGGATGCAGAGCACCCGATCACATTGTGAACCAGGCAATCTCCATTGATCTTCCTCGAATAACAACCAGAGGAAGACCAAAGAATTCATGGGTGGTGCAAAAAGATAACCTGATGCAGAGGCACGGCCTGGAGGACGTAGTCCGGGACAGAAGAGCATACAACCTGTGGATGAGGAGAGCTGACCCCAACAGTCTTCGCAGACAGTGAGTTGGGATGGAGCCAGGGAGAAGAAGATATTCTTCTAAGTGCACGCATTTTTACAACATATATTCAATGCTTTTTAGTCTTATTTTTTAGTCCACGTTTCATTCTCATACATCAAAGTTGGTAATAAAATACCCACAGCGGAGCTTTGCCACCGGTATCCCACAGCGGAACTTTTCAGGTAGTATCGAGTCCTGAACATACCCAATTTACGTCTCAAATCCATTCTCTGGCACAATCATCCAGAGGAAGGGAAGATGCAGACTCAGCAGAGACACATGACATTCATGGCAACTGATCAAATGTTCACCATCCCTAGAGTTAAAACATCTTTTGCCCAAAGGCAATATGCATATTTAGCTCCCACGACATACAATGGGGTGCCGAATTCAATAAAGGTAAAAGGAGGAAAACAGTTTAGGCAGCGTGGTTGTTATTGAGACAGGAGTTTGAGTACTTGGGCTTGCAAGAGGATTGACTTGTGGAAGAGGTTTGTGTAAGTTCTTGAGTGTAGTGTGTTTTGTTGTTTTATATTTTTATACATACGTATCTTTTTGTTTGTTTTATGTTTATGTGTAGTATGTTGTTTTATTTATTATTACACATGACAAGAAATAAATATAATTTGCGAAAAAACAACAGGTAATTTAATTTGGATATACATTATTTTAATGGATCTGGGTTTGTTGCCTTTCATTTGTCATATCCCCAGTAAACTAGGCTTTTGCCTGTATCTCACTGAGGATATTTAGCATGAAAATATAAATCGATACTTCTTTCCAATTTTTGATTACACGAAAACAAAACCCCGTTGCACGTTCTCATCAACCTGACAAACAGTGACACTCAATTACAACTGGAAACATCATGCGGAATCAAACTCTTCACACATCATCACTCCAGAAAGACCAAAAATTTTCATCCCATAATATACCGCACACAATCATAAAATTAAAAATAAAAGTAAATTATTGTGGGATGAATGTTGTGGTCTGTCTGGAGCGATGAAGTATGAGGAGTTTGATTTAGCGTGATGTATACATGTGTAATTGAGTGTCACTGTTTGTCAGGTTGATGAGAATGTGCAACGGGGTTTGATATAATAAAAAATCGGAAAGAAGTATCGATTTATTTTTTCATGCTATATGTCTTCAGTGAGATACAGGCAAAAGCCTAGTTTACTGGGGACACAACAAATGAAGGGCAACAAGCCCAGATCCATTAAAATTGTATGTCCGAATTAAATTACCTGTTGTTTTTTCGCAAATTATGTATATTTCTTGTCATGTGTAAAACAAATAAATAAAAATAAATACTGCCGAGGGCTTTCTTCTTGGCTGATTTTGATACTGTCTAGTTCGAGAATATATATTTTAATGCCCATTTGACTTTGTTTCCTATCGCTACACGCCGTTTGACATCTCTCGCAACTCTTCCATCATTCCATACTATAGATTCATGCTCAAGGTACATATAAAAAAAAGGAATATTGAATGACAAATGTCACAAATATTGCGAGGATAGAATTATGATTGTCGAAATATTGACATTGAACATTAGATTCGAAGTTAAACCTTAGTTTAATCAAACAATAATATTGACGAACTAAAAACCTTAGAAATCCATTTTATAAGTATGCAATTATTATTTTTTAACTTTACTTTAAAAATAAAATTTGGCAGTAATTATACATATAAATAAAATATGAAATATTATTTGAAAACGTATATTTTTTTTATACTAACGGAAAATGAAAACAGAGAAGACATCATCTCGAGGCACGCCACTTTCTTTGAGCTGTGACCTTTGGTTGATCTAAAGATATCGTTTATTGCATTATTTTTCAGGCAAATACGGCAGGAATGGTCACCGATATTCATAATAATTTATTATTATTCAATACTTTTTGACTGACTTGACACTGACAGCCGTTTGACAGTTCCTCAATTGTTTGTTATTTTTTGTCTCTGGATCATCATTATTTCGGGTACATAGACAATAAAAAATTTTCATTATATTTTGAATCCTTCAAATTACAAGATCACACACTCAATATTTTTCCGATTGAATTTCAAAACAATTTTTTTCGTTTTATTTGAGGTAAATAAGGCTTCGTATTCCCTAGAGCAGAAGTAAGTCTTTGATGTCGCCATAAGCATTATGCACCAGATCGTTATGGAAGGGTTATAGTAATCCAGTACACCATAATAATCAGGCACATAGGAGAGCTGCGTCGTTAGTTAAAAACGGAAAGAGAACCATCGGTGTTAGAAATATAGAGAGTGGCTCATTAATTCTTTTATAAAGGACTTCCTCGGAAAGCTTTGGTAAAAAAAATACTTTTCGTCAATCGTCTCTTACGCCCTTATCAACAAGCAAACAAAATAATAATATTTTGTTCATTGGAGCCTTCCAGTGGAGCTCTTCCTTCCTCTGAAATAACCTGGTCTTTTTTTCTTTCTTACCAGTGCTTTCATATTCCATACTTTGCACAGAACACTATAGTAAACATTATCCTGTATAGAAATGTTACTATAATTACTGCTATGCGCCATTCAATAACTCTTAACCTGAGAAAATAGCATACTACCTAAATAGCGGAATTCCTTAACTTGCTCTCATCTTTCATTGCTCACCAATATATCGCATTTATTTTTCATTTCACATTTTTACACATACCATCACGCTGTCTCTCTTTCGGGGTAAGTAGAGTGGACAGAGCTCTAGACTATTATATCGCGACATGCAACTTTCACCTCTTTTACATCCATAAACATTCTCATATAGCTCCTATTTCTCAGAATTTTTAATTTCCTTTTTTTAAAATATCATACACACGACCCAACCATACTTTCCATAGTCTTCCTCTACCACGCCTTCCACTCACATTTACACTGTACATTTATTTTGTTAGTCTTTCTTCATTCGTTCCATGAACCCAAACCATTTCAGAGTGCTCTTCTTCACCTTACTCAACAAATTAGCCTTAAGTTCACATTCATCCCTAATCACTTCATTATGTCATACATTACCCCCTCATGTATTTTTCTAAGTGCTTGCATTTTTTTGCCCTTGTGCACGTATTGAACATTATTTAGATATAAAATAATTGTTATCTCTTTTCCTCTCGTGTTATGAACAAAAAAATATTATGAAAGTGGTCCATATAGGGGCATTTTATTTATAGATTAAACTACTTGGGGAGATTGCAAAAGTGGTCCAGAAAGTTGTCAATTAATCTATCTGCCATGGATTCGCAACGATTCATACAAGAGCAGAAACATTATAACGCTATTGTGTAAACTGTGCGACACTTTCAATACAGTGTGCTTAAATAATTTATTTGACTGTCATTTTGCAAGATTTCAATCAATAGTTTTAATTAACGCATGGCAACTAATGAAATGTTCACCATCCCTAGAGTTAAAACCTGTTTTGCCCAAAGGCAATATGCTTATTTGGCTCCCATTACATACAATGGCGTGCCGACTTCAATAAAAGTAAAGGTAGGAAAACCATTTAGACAGTCGATCGGAGCTTGGTTGTTATTGCGACAGGATTTTGAGTACTTGGGCTTTCAGGATGAATGAAGTGGAAAGGATTTATGTGAGCTCGTGAGTGTGGGTCTCTTCTTGTTGTTTTAATTTTGGTTGTTTTTGTATTTGTGTTTCTCTTTTTTTCTTTTTTTTTTTTTTTTGTTTTGATTTTTATTCTTATGATTGTGTGCGGTATATTGTGGGATGAATATTTTTGGTCTTTCTGGAGTGATAATGTGTGACGAGTTGAGTTTCGCAAGATGTTTCCAGTTGTAGTTGAGTGTCACTGTTTGTCAGGTTGATGAGAACGTGCAACGGGGTTTTTTTGTGTTATCAAAAATCGGAAAGAAGTATCGATTTATTTTTTCATGCTAAATATCCTCAGTTAGATACAGGCAAAAGCCTAGTTTACTGGGGATATGACAAATGAAAGGCAACAAACCCAGATCCGTTAAAATTATATGTCCAAATCAAATTACCTGTTGTTTTTTCTCAAATTGTGTGTATTTCTTGTCATGTGTAATAATAAAATAAAATTGAAAAACATCTAGATATATATATTTTTTCTCACTTTTTTAATAGCATAATTAATAAATCAGTGATTTAATTCACTTCATTAAATTCTGAGCTTATCTGGAAATAGGATATCCTGGCTCATTACTTAAGTTGATTGCTCTAAATCAGTGTTTCTTAACCGTATTGAAAGAATCGCCCCCTTTACCATGGTAAAATTATCCAGCCCCCCCCCCCCCCACACTTTTCTCCACGTATGTATTTCATGCAATCGATTTCCTACTATAAATAAAAAAATAGGAGAAATAAAAATAAAACACGTGATTATTTTTATTATGTATTTATTGCCTTTTTTGTCATTACACACATTATAATATTATTTCAATAAAAAAAAAGTACATGATTCAATACGAAATATGAAATTTTTAATAAAAATTAAATTTAATGAGATCCTTGAGCCTCATGTGATTGCGCCAATTTCGTAATATTAGGTTCAAATTTACTGAAATACGTACAATCTCAAATCTCCTCTTTGGCTTATTTGTAATCCATTTCGTGATTTTTTTAATATATGCATTACTGCACTAAAACCCTTTTCCACTAAATACGACGAAGGAAATGCTATGATGGGTAATTTTACTTATTTCCACAGAAGAGGGTATTGATGGCGAAAACGAACCCAAAAAGCATCATAGTCACATTGATTGAATATTATTTTAGCCTCACAATCATTTTGTAGCTCAATAAACTGTTCTTTTAAATTTTGACAGACACTTTCTATGTCTGATAAAAATGGATTAATTAACCGAGCTGGTATTACAAGTTCCTGCAAGTCTTTGAATCGTATTATCATATCTTCGATAAGGGCGTCAATGTGGCGTGGCTACAGTATGTTTCCAAATCATAATCCTCGAGCATATCTTCTTTTAATTGTTGTTAAGAAGGAAACTGATGGAATTCTCGCCGACTAAGATTATTTTTATATAATTTAAGTTTATTGATAAAGCTTCGTACAACTCCTTTGGCTTTAATAAGGCTGATATTGTTTCCGGAGAAGTTTCGAATATATCCGAAAGATAGGCCACATCATTTCGTAGTCACATCATTTTCACTATTTACATCCAAAAACTCCACAATTGTATCAAACAGTGCATAAAATCTTTTTAAACAATTTCCTTTCGATAGCCATCTTACTTCTGTATGTAAGATAAGTCTTTCGAATTCTTCATCATTTTCTTTACACAGTTGACGGAATAATCTATCATTCAAGGGAGAGAACTTTATTTTATTGATAACTTTTATAACAATACTCATCGATTTGTGAAGACGTCCGCTAAGATGTTTTGCGACTAAATGTTGACGGTGAATGATGCAGTGAATTGTTAGAACATTTGGTGCCACATTTTTCAATCTTGATACAAAACCACGATGCCGACCGACCATCGCTGGTGCTCCATCAGTAGCAGAAGCAATCACATTAGTGAAGGGAATACATTTTTCGGCGAAAAAGTTTTCGAGGGTTTCAAATATTGATGCACCAGTCGAGTTAGTAGTAAGTAATTTTGCAAATAACATTTCTTCAATAATTTTTTCATTCTTCACAAATCGTACATAAGCAAGTAGTAGAGATTCATTATTATGCAGAGTACTCTTATCCAATTGTAATGAAAATTCGTTGGACTGTAGTTCATCACATAGTTGAATTTCGATATCACTTGCCATCTCATCAATTCTTTTTGAAATTGTATCATTGCTCAATGGGACTGAAGAAAGAATCTCTCGCTGGTTTTTCCCGATCATATTATTAATGAATACACGTATAGCTGGTAGTATTAATTTTTCTCCATATATATGTGGTGCACCACATTTTGCAATAATTTGTGCTATTTCATAAGACACCATTAGTCCTTTATCATTCCGACTTAAAATCGTCTTAAAAACATTACTGAGAGTATTGCGACTATCAAATGTTTTCTTAAGTTGTTGAAAATACGATATGTCTTTATTATTATTGTCGGGATGCTTCTTTACAAAATGTTCCTTTAACCGCGATGGCTTCATGGCCTCGTTAGAAAACACATGTTGACAGAGTAAACACATTGGCAATCGTTGATTTGCAGGAGATGAAACATAACCAAATTTTAAATAGTCAACTAAATATTGTCGACACTTTTTCTGTTTGACTGACATCTTGAAAAAAGGGCTAATCTATGAAGAAATAATTTTAATACAGAAGAACTCACATACACCAACAGAAATTAACGCAATCGCCCCAACGGACTGACAGAAATGACTTATTTGTAATATGCAGCAAAATCGCTTTGCATGACACAACGCCATACATAGAAAAAATAAGATACGCATGCGCATGAACGCGCATTTTGTATCTTTCTTTCATGTGACATAGCGCTAACTGTCAAACGCAACATGGTAACCCGATCGCAATATTTTATTCGCGATAGTGTACGCGATGATTTACAGTGATGTGTGTAGTGCACGCACCAATTGAGCATACTTTATTTTTGTATTTCGACATAACGCCCACTGGAACTCCTGCAGCGCCCCCTAAATTCTAAAAATTTATAAACGCCCCCTCAGACCTCTAAAACACCCACAAGGGGGCGCTGGCGCCCCCGTTAAGAATCACTGCTCTAAATACACTATTTTTAATCAGTACATATTGTTTCACATTGAGCTTTAGGTGAAAACTTGGTAGAAAAACAGGAAATAAATTTAGATTTTTTTTTATTTAATAAAATGATTTTTTAACTTAGTAAGAATAAATCTAATTCATTCATTCGTATAATGAACCTCAGCATATCCACATTGGTAATAGCGACATAAATAAATAAAAATGTTGAAGAGTGTGGCCATGATATTATCTTTGGCCTCATTAATCAAGCAGTTGGGTTTAGAATCACCGGAGTAGACAATCACTGGTCATCATCATATGTGTTGGTAATACTGCCGCAT
Source organism: Odontocerum albicorne (assembly GCA_949825065.1). Classification (NCBI taxonomy): domain Eukaryota; kingdom Metazoa; phylum Arthropoda; class Insecta; order Trichoptera; family Odontoceridae; genus Odontocerum; species Odontocerum albicorne. The sequence goes on from OX463848.1 coordinate 45,027,820, forward strand.
GCCAAGAAGTAAAAATAGCTTTAGTACAATTGATTATGAGAATTTGAGTTTGGTTTCATGCGCAGTCTTTTCATGTCTATTTCGATGATCTGTTCGGCCAAATTTCATTCCACAATACTTGCATGCATGCTTCTTTTCCTTTGTGTGGGAGATCATATGCACCCTCAGAGCTCTGAAACAATGAGATAAAAAGGTATAGAAATTCATTTAAAGGATAAAGAAGACTATAACTATCCAATATTTGATAAATAAATCAGCAATGAAAAATATATTTATTTGAAAGGTTAAATATAAAACTTATACTTTATCTTATATTTTGTAATTTGTTTTTATCAAACACTGTTTATTCCACTTTTTTAACGGTATAAACCTACCGGTTTCAAGGTGCACACCTCATCATCAAGGGAGCACAAAGAAGACTGAATTCTGTTCGAACTGGTACCGAGCTACACGCCTCAAACGGTAAACATTCGGGTTGGGGACTGGGGGAGGCATGGGACGACCTCAAATTCGCCTTAACAGATTCTCTAATTTATTCTGAAATGGCTAATCATTGTCACCGTGAAAACCATACATTTTCTATCGATGATGCCAAATTCTTACATATCAATAGTAACGGAAATAAATTGGACAGATTAGAGACCCTAGAAATTTCTAAGTCGGTGCATCGAGGTGAACATCTGGCAAACACATATATCCCAAGAATTATTCCGCTGCTCGCCGAGGTCGTCTCATGCCTCTGCCAGTCCCCAGACCCCAATCCGAATGTTTACCGCCGTTAGAGGCGTGTATCTCGGTACCAGTTCGAACATAATTCAGTATTGTTTGTGCTCCCCTGATGATGAGGTGAAAGCCTTGAAACCTGTAGGGTTATACCGTTATAAAAAGTGGAATAAACGGTGTTTGATAAAACAAATTACAATGTCTTTAATGCCTTAACTATAAATAATGTTAATGCAATACCTCCACAATGTTAATGCCTTAACTATAAATAATATATATCTTATATCAAACATTATAGTATTGACCAATGGTCCGCAAACTATGGTACGTGTACCACTAGTGGTACACGAATCTCAGTCTAGTGGTACACAAGCAAGCAAGTGTCAAAATACTGAAGCTCCATGAAACTTCAACTTAATGTACAACAATATGTTAAGGCCAACTCGCACCAATAATATTTATCAAGGTAACCTAGGGTTACCCAGTTAAAAGAATAAAATGCATTACATTTGGTATTATTAGTGCTTATATAAAGTTTTCTTAGATTTTATCCTTAAATTATACAAATAATGTGTATTGAATCTAAAGAAGGTATTATTTCCAATATGTATTTATTATTTTTTGTTGTATACATAATTTTTTAAACTTTAGGTCTATGGTATACATGTGTTAATTACACAATGAAACAAGAGGGTAGGTATAGGTACCTATATTATGAAGATTAGCCCTTGAAGAGGCAGGAGGCAGAGCAGGAAGCCGAGAGAGAAAAAAAAGTTCTCACTTGTTTTATCAATATCGAACAATCTACTAACAATACTCAAAAAGCTAATAACTCTCACATTCCATTCTTATACCTTTTATTTTATATATTCTTTTCATCATCACTCCACTGCTCCTGTTTTGCGGTTTGTAGTCAGATTCCCAAAAATTATAATTCTCGCAACAAGCTGTCTCTATTCAGCTGTTGAAGCATCTCCAAGACAGCAAACTTGATGACCATAGATCTATCAGTTAGCCACAGCTCCGGTGGCTGGATAAAGTCACTAAGGACTCTAGGACAGCCAAAACAATGAACAAGAAGAAGCTGGGACAGGATAAAAAGTAGAGGAAACTCTAAGACACGCCCTCGATTCTTCGGCTAATGATGAATAAATTGATTTGAGTTGATTACCCCAAGTTGATGAACTCCTTTTGGCAGATATCACAGATGACCTTCTTGATGCCGGCATGCCGCATCATGTGCATTCTTAGAATGGAGGAGGTGGTGAATTTTTTTTCACACTCTTTACATTTGTATATCCTCTCTTTTGTATGAGATCTATAACAGAAAGGTAAACAAATCTTATTACATATTTTATAAAACACATACATATGTGTATATCAGAAAATACTATAATTCCATGTCACTTTTTAGGAAGATATCAACACTTTTATCTACACACACACACACAACTTTTGCCTCATCCATATCTATACATAAAGGATTGAAGTAAAGGAAGACTTATGAAGGAATAGAAAGAAAGAGACAGTTGAATAAGTTTGAACGGAAAGTTGAAGGCTTTTAATAATAGATTAATACTAGGCGCGTCCAGAAAATAAGAAAGAAACATAGAAAGTCTGAGAAATCATGATTCTATACAAAGGTGTATAGATGTGGAAAAGGCAAAGGATGTATATCGAGATAGGAAAGTTTGGCACTCTGTCCTCTCTGCCTACCCCAAAAGGGAAATTATATAATGGTATGTACGGATGTAATTAATGGTTTTCTTCGACTTATACTTAAAAAAATCTAAGAACACTATTTAGCAAGAAAAAATAGTTATATATAAATTTGTTAAAAATGATGGCCACAGCAGATTGAAAAACTAATATTTGTGGGATTTGAATCAGCTATCCACCGAACTTTTGGTTTCGTCTGTTAAGATTGTGTGCTTACTTGAAATGCAATAGTTTTCACATTGAATACACAGTCGCACGATGCATCATCCGTTCATAGTAAAGCTGAAAATCATCATTGACTGTGAGGGGTTACCTTTTAAAACTTATGCAGTTACTAAAAATATATATATGATATAAACTCTTTCCAGGTAAATTGTTGAAATTATTACTGGGCAATTTTATTGAAAATTATGACCTCAGCCGAGCTTACCAGCAGCTACCAGTTCTGGAAAAGCACATCGAGAAGACAGCCATAATCACACCGAAAAGTTAAATATACTGATTTCACAGAATACAGTACCTAATTTAACACTTAAAAGCAAAACAAGACTGATTTCACAGAATACAGTACCTAATTCAACACTTAAAAGCAAAACAAGACTGATTTCACAGAATACAGTAAAACTTAAAAGCAAAACAAGACTGATTTCACAGAATAAAGTACCTAATTCAACACTTAAAAGCAAAACAAGACTGATTTCACAGAATACAGCACCTAATTAAACACTTAAGAGTGAAAGACTTTGATTTCATTACCTGATGTGAACTTTCAATGCACTCAGGAAGAAAAAACCCTTTGAACAGTACTGGCAGATGTGGTTTTTTACTTTTTTGTGTATATTTAATCTGTAATAAAACAAAAAAATATATAATACATATAAAACTGTTAAACTGAAAATATGTAATACATAGAAAACTGTTGTACTGAAAAAAATTGTTATACATATTTTTTATTTAGTTAGAATGGGATTCGTAGAACATATCCTTTAATAAATGTTTAGTCGATTCAACAAAAAAATATTAATTATTCTGAAAATGTTGTCCCTTCAGTATTCATTATAATTGTACGGCACAGGTACAAAGACTGTAGCAATAGATGGTTGGCTACTGCTCCATGCTTGGAGAATTCAGCTCACGGTGAAAAGCAGCAGGTCGGTGAGAAGTAGAAGAGATTCCTCTTAGGCAGGTAGTAGATGGTCGCAAGTAAAAGGCAGTGGCAGAGTGAACTGAGAATGTATTTTTCAAGGCCTTTGGCGCTTCTTATGTGCGGCCGATCGCTCAACGCAAGCGCCTGTTTCCGCCCGTGCATGCTGTCAAACCTTGCGAAATGTCACAATTTTCGAAAGTTTTTCGCCTGCATGGGCCGGCAGGCTCGCGAAACTGTCTCGCGATGGCCGTGCATAAGGCACATTTCCGTTACGTTCGCGACACATCGTGGACCCCAACAAATATAAAACTTACATACATTTACATTTAAATTTACAAAAAATTCAAGAATTATACATCCAAATAACATCAATATCATATGATAAAGTACCAAATAACAAACGGGAAACAAATACATCATATGTCTCGGCTCACGCATACGTCCGATACACATATAAAACCAGAATTTATACAAAAATACAACACGAATTTACACACGCAAATTTACCAAGTTCCAAAAAATCAATTAACACATCGATCAATAAGTCCCGGGACTACTAAAACAACATTTGTTTGCCAAAATTCTTCTTTATTCTTCAACATAGTCTCCTTCAAGAGCGATACATTCATTCCAACACTTTCCTAACTTTTCTATGCCAGCCGTGTAGAACGATTTATCTTTCGTTTCAAAATAGGCGTTAGTTTCGGCAATCACTTCTTCATTGGAGCCAAATCTCTTTCCCTGGAGCATCTTTTTGAGGTCTACGAACAGCCAATAGTTGCTAGAGGCCAAATCTGGAGAATACGGTGGGTGCGGAAGCAATTCGAAGTTTAACTCATGCAATTTGGCCATCGTTACCATCGACTCGTAATACGGTACATTGTCCTAATGAAAGAGGACTTTTTTCTTCTTCATATGGGGCCGTTTTTTTGCAATTTTTGCCTTTAAACGCTCCAATAACGCTATGTAATATTCGCTATTGATGGTTTATCCCTTTCAAGGTGATCAATGAATATTACACCATGCGCATCCCAAAATACGGAGGCCATAACCTTCCCGGCCGACTGTTGAATTTTTGGTCGCTTCGGACGACTTTTACCGGCTGCTCTCCACTCAGCTGACTGCCAATTTGATTCTGGAGTATAGTGGTGGAACCAAGTTTCATTCATTGTCACAGACCGACGCAAAAACTCCTGTTTATTTCGCGTAAACAGTGCCAAACAGCGCTCTGAATCATCGATGCGTTGTTGTTTCTGTTCCATTGTGAGCAAACGTGGCAACCATTTCGAAAAAAGCTTTTTCATGGCCAAATGTTCATGCAAAATAGTGTAAACACTACCAAATGATATTTTCAGGATGTCAGCTATCTCATGCAACTTTACTTTGCGATTTTTCATCACGATTTTGAGGGTTTTTTTATGTTTTCTGGTGTAACAGCCTCATTTGGACGACCAGAGCGTTCAGCATCATTTGTGTCTGTACGACCGCGTTTGAAATCAGCATACCACACCGACAAATAGTTGTTTTCAACAGAGCAGAGCTCGGATAACACTTTTCAAGCCATCACTGAGTTTGAACGGTATTTTTTCCCATTAAAAAGCAATGTTTTCTCAACACACGAAATTCGGTTTTTTTCATTGTTTTGAAAATAGCAAAAGTAGCGTCACTAAAACCACTGTAACTCAATGACACAATGTCATGAAAGTTTGACATCTAACTTCTATAGGTTGGTACTAACTGAGAATGGTATGGATTTGTTATTAGAGACGCCATCTGTTGGTTAGTCCCGGGACTTATTGATCGATTTGTTATGTTTTATGGTGACGCATACGTCCGATACAATAATATTTCGCCTATATAATCCATATGGCATTAGAAAAATCTTTCAAAGTAAAATGGTTGAGAATGAAAGGCTTAAGAATGTTAAGGACCAAGTGCTTGGCCAGACCAATAATCAATGTATTAACTATGTTACTGTTACATACAGGTGTGTGTGGGCGTGCTTCTTGCGCGTGAAGGTCTTGGGGCACAGGGAGCAGGGGAAGGGCTTCTCCCCGGAGTGGCTGCTGAGGTGGTAGGACAGCTGCGCATTGGAGCGGTAATGTTTGCCGCACTCCAAGCACCCGAACCGCTTCGGCAGGTCTGAGTGACAGTTATCCACATGGTTCTTGCGGTGCTTAAAATCTGTAACAACATGGCTATTTTAATATTGAAAATTAATAATGCCGTGGTTCTTCTCCCTGGCTCCATCCCAACTCACTGTCTGCGAAGACTGTTGGGGTCAGCTCTCTTCATCCTCAGATTGTATGCTCTTCTGTCCCGGACTACGTCCCCCAGGCCGTGCCTCTGCATCAGGTTATCTTTTTGCACCACCCATGAATTCTTTGGTCTTCCTCTGGTTGTTATTCGAGGAAGATCCATGGAGATTGCCTGGTTTACAATGTGATCGGGTGCTCTGCGTCCAACATGCCCATACCATCTCAATCGCCTCTCCTCCATCTTGATGTTGATGTCTGTAACACCTAGCCGTGGTTAACGGTTAATATTCATGCTAAGCAAGTGGGCGCCCTAAATTCGATTCCTGGTGAATTTACTTCCAGACTTGTTTTACTTTTAGACCGTTTTACATCTGAAGTTATGTTTTTTTGTTGTTTATATGGTGCTTATTATAAATTACTATAGCGCTATCAAGTATCACAAAAATATATAAAAATTTGCCTAATGAATACACAATCATGAGGGGTTTCCTATCTCTTATTTATTTAATTTGAAAATAAATATTATGTATAAATAACAATATCTAAATCATTTCAAGAAATAATTCTTTAATAAGGCAGAGATATCTACAGTACTGAACAAAAGGTGATTACCCAAAATATGCTCCATGTCATACTTCTAAGTATACAATTATACGAGTAGAAGCCTAGAAATAAAAAGGCAAGAATCCATTGCGATATTCCTGCTAAAGGTTCTTCAAGATAATTACTGTCCTGCGATACTAGAAGCACTAAGTTTATATGTCTCCGTTAAATAAAGCTGTGCAAAGAATGTTCTACATAACAACTTATAGAACGAATATCATGGCTTAACACTCAAGCATGCGAGTTATCAAGATACTGAACCAACTGAGTGACACTGTGGATACATTCTCAGCATTGTTTAGCAGTATGAGAAGAATCCTGGTTTATATTATTCCTAGCAAATAAACCAACTATAGTTCGGAAAATCTAGGATGAGTCGTATGACAGCTCACAAATTTGCCCCAATACAACCTTGTAACGATGTCCAGTAATTTTAATTATTTTATCAACTTTAATATAAGCCTCGATTCTAATAAATAGCAAGTTATTTAGGTAAATACATTACATAAAACTTACAATAATGACAAATTAATACATCTTGTCACAAATTAGCAAAAATGTGGCAGTTTGTTAAAATCAAATAATATTTGGTGACGTTTGTCAAAAGTCACTACGTTATTCTGCATTGGTTAGCTTTTAAACGTCGCACGGTTCATCCTAGAATTTCTGAAGTATAGTAGCAAACCCCTCCTTATGTAACAGGAGAAATCCGTGTAAAGTTGTAAATAAAAAAAATCATACGTTTTTGACAGATTTCGCAATAATATCTCTCTCCCAAATGGTGAATTCTCTGGTGTCTTTTGCGAGAGCTATGTGAGATGAACATTTTGGGGCAGTCTCCGCATGGCAGTGTTTTCTTATTCCCATCTAAAGTGTGCGTCCTTAAGTGTCCGCTCATATCCTTCACCTGTTTGCCACATAAATGACACACCTTCGAAACGTTAGCTTCTTTCTCATCTTTAAATTCTTTTTTTTTAAAGTGACTTTTTCTTAGCCTTTTGATCCCTAAAAATTTTCATATCATAAATAAAATATTATTTATAACGGGATAAAGCTGTTCATTCTATCATAAATTTAAATAATGGTGCTTCTTTGTAAATATTGTCAAGTAATACAATGTATGATATAGAGTAAGTAGTGGATAAGGCGATGGTCCGATAATAGTTGGCCGAGGAGAGCGCCATTTTTCTGACCATTGGGGTCCCGACGGCCTGGAAGACCCTCTCTTACGGTGTACCGTTCGTATGACAAGGAAGTCAGAGCGTTAGGAATGTCATGGAGGGAGATTACCAACACCGCCCAAAACCGCTCTGAAAGACTGGTGGCCTCCCTATGCTCCCTTTTGGAGCTTTAAAAGAAGGGTAAATTGATTGACTGGATAATTTGATAACTGTTGAGAGAAGAGCATTGAAAAGAAAATTAAGAAAGAAATCTTGATATGGTTTTAACGCATTGAGAGAATGTGTTGTTAAAAACTTACAAAATTATGTCTGAAGGAGATTGAAGAAAAGGTGGCCTAGAAAGTAATGATAGATGACAGTTTGAGAAAATTTAAATGAAGGAAAGATGAGAAATATGAGGAACAGAGGTGCAACAAAATTTCCCTTTAAATAGAATGCATCTTTCGGGAAATTTGCTGAGATTGCGGACATATCTTTCAGTCTATCGAGATATAAAAGTGGGCTGATTTGATGAAATATTGAATTTGTACTATGATATTCTTTTCGCATTAATGCAAAATTGATATGCTGAGGTGCAGGCAGCTGACTAGAGACAGCCCCGTATTGTGTGATTAACTGTGTATATTATTAAATTTTTATAATCATTTTGACTTGTGTACTTATGTATTATTTTAAATGTTTTGCTGTCTTTTTATTTGGTTTTGTCGAATAGTAAAAAATTGTTTTTTTTTTTCAATTTTAAAATTATTTTGAAAATGAAGCACACACTACTATATATTTTAAATAATTTTGAAAGGTATTTTGTAACGTTGATGGAAAATTGAATAAAAATAAAAATAATGATGAATTGTATGGATCTGGACGAGGTAAAAGCTGTACGGGTGGAAAGGCAGCTGTGAACATCTTTCCTCTCTGCCTATTTTAAAAGGGGGATTCAGTGATGGTATGTTAGTCTAGATCAGGGGTCTCCAAACTATGGCTCGCGGGCCAACACCAGCCCGTGACCACCACCAATCTGGCTTGCTCCCGCGGGCCAGATATGCCCGGTATCCAGCCCGTCATAGTTTATTTTTATTACATTGTAAAATTTGCCACGTCCTGCACTTAACGTCTCTACTATCTGCAAGATGTCACTACTATACATTTAGAATGGTCGTAAGTGGTCGTAAGTAGTCGTAACAATACGTAACGCATAGCACGCACATCGGCTATCTCCCCAGCAATGAAATGTCCTTGACACTTGCCCGTAAGTACCAACTGAAATTGCGAACGGAGTGGAGTCCACACCCGCACCCTGCGCCATAGATATCTCACTCGCCGGCTAGTCCTTATACGAAAATTTGCGCGTAATTCAAAACTACAATATGGTTATATGATGAGCTAGCCAGGTCTTGGCCCTTGGGACTTCGTGGAGGAGTCAGTGTGGCCCTTAGGCTAAAAAGATTGGAGATCCCTGGACTAGATATACAAAATATGTTATGATAAGGACAACCTGACGATCACAATGCTTCGACATCTGGACATGGAAATTAATGAAAGGAGCAGAATCATGACATGTTAAGTAGAACAAAGAAATACAAGAAGTTTACAAATATCTCAAATTTTAGTATTTCTTTTCAATGCCTCGGTATTTATAAACTCTTCAGAGTTCGCAACAGATGCAATAAGAGGATGAAGAGTGTGAGGTGGTAGGACCAAGTGACAAATTAATTGCTAAATCTACAGCAACAGCGCGAGTCACTTGCACTATGTATTGTTAACTCATTTTGTAACATCTGTGGGAAAAAAATATTAATAGCAAAGAGTAATCTTTCCCTTGTGGTACGGCATCTCTCAACATTTTACCCTATAAATATTTATTTAAAAAAATAGACTACTAGCATACAGAATACAATAATATACAATGCGAAAGTGATTGGGACATGATAGAGTTAGACTATGGAAAGACTAAGTGAATTCGAGTTTTAAAAAGTTAATGAGTCAGAATATAGTATAAGTATTATTAAAGAAGCTGTCATTAAATTGGAAAATAACAAATCAAAAGGCATACCAATTCAACGTGGAGTCCGACAAGGCTGTATTTTGTCCCCTATGTTATTCAATATGTACTCTGATATAGTTTTCAAGGAAGCACTATATAACTTGAATCTGGGGGTCAAAGTGAATGGTGTATGCGTCAATAACATCAGGTACGCAGATGATATGGTTGTTCTGGCAGACAGTATTGACGACCTTTAAACGCTTATAGATAGAATTAATGAAGCCGGTGTGAGGCTGGGGCTGAACATGAACGTGAGTAAAACTAAGTTCATGGCATTTGGCCGGCAGGATCACGTCTTACATTGAACGGTGCTGATATAGAGAGTGAAAAAATTTAAATACCTCGGAAGTATCCTAGTGGAATACCTCGACCCAGATACCGAAGTCAAGTGCAGAATTGAATCATCTCGTGCGGTTTTTAATAAAAGCGTATTCTGCGATGATAATCTAAACTTGAAACTTCGACAACGGTTAGTCAAATGCTACGTTTGGTCAGTGTTATTGCATGGAGTGGAATCATGTACCCTCAAAGTTAGTAGTATGAACCGACTGGAAGCATTCGAAATGTGGATGCACCGGAGAATGTTACGGATACCCTGGACGGATATGGTCAGCAACACAAGGGTTCTTCAAAGAGTCAAAGGTGATCGAGAGTTGCCGACTAATATTAAAGTCCGAAAGGTGTCCTATTTGGGTCATGTACTTAGAGGAGCAAAGTACAAATTACTGCACCTGATCATCCAAGGCAAAATAGAGGGTCGAAGAGGTGTTGGCAGGAGGCAAATCTCCTGACTTCGCAATATACATGATTAGACTGGTATATTAAGCATTGGGGATCTTTTTCGGGCTGCCGGGGACAAAGATGCCTACTCTCAGGCGATATTCAACGTTGGGGGGATCTGACATGACACCGGGAAGAAAAAAAAATGAGTCAGAGAAATTGCAAAAGTAACCTGGATGGAATGTAGAAGAGGCATAGACCTAGGGTGTAGAAGAGGCATAGACCTAGGGTGTATGCAGAGATAGAAAGGATTAATAATCTAATCTACACACTCATGAAATGATTTTTGTAATAACTTTTATGTTGTATAACATGAGGTTTAACTTGCCTTTTTTTCTAGATACAGGGTTAGTTTCTTGATTTATATCTTTGATAGTTAGAATTTCAGTTATGATTGCATCCACAAATATCAACGGAGTATCATCTTCAGCTGCGTATTCAGTATCTGATTCCAAAGGCACCTCTGAATCATTATTATTTGTTATTCCTATACTGTCGTGCAAATTTTCTGATAAAATTTTATTCAAATTCATTTCACTTTTAACATCAATGACTTCATATTCAATATCGAATGAATCATTCTCGACTTTGATTTCACTCTTCAAACTATCTTCGTAGTCATCTTTGATGCAGGTTTTGGACAAGTGTTTTATAAGCGTGCTATAAGAATTGTCGGCTAAAAGTTTAAATTTATAAGCTGGACCCAATTTATACTTGCACTTCAAACAAATCTTTGGAGGCAGTCCGTCATTTGGAGAAATCTGAAATAAAACTCATGATGTATTCAGAACAGCGAATACCACATATGCAATGTATGCGGTGCATGCAGGCGACCAATATGAAAGGTAATCATCTGACCTATTATTATTTACAAATATAATAATAATGAAAGGACAATTTACACAGCGTAGTTTAGAGAACAAACTCTCCTCAAGGGTATTTAATTTATGGTTCAAACTCACTATTATTCATATATTAAAAATATTACTAACATATTATTTATAGTTAAGGCATTAAAACTGTGGAGGTTTAAAGACATTGTAATTTGTTTTATCAAACACTGTTTATTCCACTTTTTGTAATGGTATACCTCTACCGGTTTCAAGGCTTTCACCTCATCATCAGGGGAGCACAATGAAGACTGTGCTCCCCTGATGATGAGGTGAAAGCCTTGAAACCGATAGGGTTATACCGTTACAAAAAAGTTGAATGAAAAGTGTTTGATAAAACAAATTACAATATTCCTAACATGCTAGACCAGTTGAGTGCCGATTATCCGTGGTTATTAGGGGACACTCCAGCCAGGATAATTGAAAAACATGGTTAATCCAAAATAAGTTTTTATAAGTTGAAATACTAAATAAATTTTGCTCACTGGCAACCCTGAAAATGAGTACATGAACAAGCTTTCTCAATATTTGATAGATACAACAGGTAAACACCGGCATCATACCACCCCAATTACATTAGGATCCATATATTTTCGTGTCGGTGTGGACACAGGGAAACATCGCCAACCTAACGTTAGTTAATTGGTATAAAGTAAACCATAGATTTTATAAAAGTTAAGGTCCTCGCTTTGTAATTTTCAAAATGTGGATATTTATTAAATATTAGATTTTTTCCGGGATTACAGACGACTACGGTTAATCTAACGGATTGACACTCAACTGAACTGTTTTATTGTATATTTATGTTAGTTCAAGATAAATTATTTATAATTTTTGTAATTTATTTTTAACAAACACTGTTTATTCCACTTTTTTATGACGGTATAACCCTACCGGTTTCACATTGGCACATTTGACTTTGATATATATAGGAAAAATACTTATTCAGACTCCATAATTCCAGCAACTTCTAACCATCCTAATAATCATAAATTCGCCGCCTTTAACTGTATGCTTCATAGATTGCTCAGTGTCCCATTAACCGACGACAATTTTAAAAAGGAATTAATAACCATCAAAAAAATTGCTACAAATAATGGCTATCCTGGAAGCCTCATTGATTCACTTTTAAAAAACAAAACAAAAAAGAAACTCATAAAAGATTATATATTTAACGACACCTATAAGCATACCTATAAATGGAGCAAAGTCCTATTTATAAAAAATATATCAAATGAAATAACCAAAAATATTCCAAGTCACATAAAGCCAGCTTTTTACACTAACTTCAATCTCCGGAAACTCTTATTTAATGGGAAAGGCAAAAATGGAATACTTAACAACAGCGGTGTGTATAAACTTTTATGTGCTGACTGTGATAATTTCTATATAGGAAAGACAGGAAGATCTTTTGAAAAGAGATTTCGTGAACACCAATCTGCCTTAACAAATCCTCTAATTTATTCTGAAATGGCTAATCATTGTCACCGTGAGAATCATACTTTTTCTATCAATGATGCCAAATTCTTACATATTAGCGACAACGGAAATAGATTGGACAGATTGGAGGCCCTAGAAATTTCTAAGTCAATATACAGATCAGAGCATCTGTTGAATAGTTATTTCCCCAAAATCTCCCCGCTCTTGGCCGAAATAATACCTAGCCTTCCCCTCACCCCTCCCGCCTCCAACCGTTGAAGTGTCTATATCGGTACCAGTCCGAACAGCATTTAGTCTTGTTTGCGCTCCCCTGAAGATGAGGTGAAAGCCTTGAAACCGGTAGGGTTATACCGTCATAAAAAAGTGGAATAAACAGTGTTTGTTAAAAATAAATTACAATGTCTTTAAACCTCCACAACGTTAATGCCTTAACTATAAACAACATTATTTATAATTTTCAATAATTTTTAAGTATTTAAACTAACTTGTCTTGTGTGCTATTGTTTTCGTGATATATATAAGACACTGCTGTAGCGTGAATTACATAAATAAATAAAATGTTTGTGACCAGCAAAAAATGTACATGGATCACCGGTTTTTGACACAGAATGAATACCAATAATTTGTTAGTGAACATGCATGATACGTTTACTGTCTGCAGTCACGGATCTGTGTGGTAGAACTGGTCATTATGCCCAGCATACACGCGATATTTTTCTCACTGGCAACCCTGAATGTACCCTTTTTTTTTTAATAATTTTTATTATTTTTAAAAATAAGTTTTTATTTGTTTTAAAATATACGTTTTTTCAAAAAAAGTCTACACTGGGGTGACATCAAGTGACGAGAACGGATTTATATAAAACTTTGTATTCAAGTTCTTTAACCTTTCCTTCCCTGTGTTGTGTATCTTCTACACGTTGCTTCTAATAACCATCAATATCTCTACAAATATAATAAATACAAGGTTAAGATTTTAGGTATTCCTCCATAATATATTTACGCATTGATTTAAAAAATAATATTAATAATAATCAGAATTTATCGACTACATCGTAGGTGTTTTGTAAAGATCGAAAACAAATTCGCATTTAAACGCTGCGAGTGCCTCGTCTTGACGATAGGTGAAGAGTATGCGGGAAGCGCGACACTATATTCGCATCTCACTCTTGCATACTCCACTGAATTGAGAGGAGCTCAATTGTCTCAATCGTCGCAAATGTAAGCCACGCCAGGGTACCGCTCCGCGCCGCAGTATCTTCTGGACTTGCAAATAGATTAGACGTACACCCGTTCCGTGAGCGTTGCCAGATGGTTTTTTAATGTTTTCAGCAAATAAATCTCAATTATTATAATTTTTAACTTCAATTATAATTGATTAAGGGGATTATCTATGAATGTTCTTATTTTTCCTATTTAAAATCGCTAATTTTTTATCGCGTACTCACTACCCAACACCGGAACACGCGTTTCATTTTTATCATCGTAAGGGAAGGGAACACCTTCACCTACCTGGGATCCATAGTGACAAGTGTTAATGATGCATCTATCGAGATGAAACGTCGAATATTCATGGCAAATAGATGCTTCTTTGGTCTGAGAAAACACCTTATATCTCGGTTGTTGTCCAGAAGGACAAAACTTACCATTTACAAGACACTGCTACGACCTGTCCTCACATATGGGTCTGAATGCTGGGTATTGAGTAAGAAGAACGAATCTTCCCTTCTAATATTTGAAAGAAAAATACTCAGAAAAATATTCGGACCCATACAGGAAAATGGATCTTGGAGAGTGAGATATAATGAGGAGTTATACAGCATATACAAAGAGCCCAACATCATAAAATACATCAAAATTGGGAGGCTACGTTGGGCGGGGCATGTAGCAAGAATGGGAGAAGAGGAAATGCCTAACAAAGTACTCTTTTCCAAGCCCCAAGGAAGACGTAGCGTGGGTAGACCGAGGCTTAGGTGGATGGATGGGGTGCAGAATGATGCAAACGTGATTGGCATCAGGGGCTGGAGGAGTGCATCCCAGGATAGGGGGGAATGGCAGCGACTGCTGGAGGAGGCCGGGGCCCACAATGGGCTGTAGCGCCATTGATGATGATGATGATGATGAAGGGAAGGGTTAATGAGATGTATACATTGTATCTTTTGAATCTGTATCTGAATGATGTTCCTTCGGAGAGGAGTAGAACTAGAAGGTCGATTTCTTCTTCATCTAATAAATTGATTGTTCCAAATCAATCCAACAATGGAATGGTCTACCTCTTAGGCTAAGGCCACACCAAAGTGCTTCGTTAGGTGCAACATGACTTAGGTGACTTCATGCTTGGCCACACCAAAGTGCTTCGCATTTGACATTTGGGAGCGGTTGAGTCAACAAACGATGCCACTCTCAAAACTAACCAATTTCATTACAACTTACCATATTTATTTACTTCCTGTGCAACTTCATTCCAAAGTGATTTTATTACAGGTACATTTTTGTATAATTTGCTCGACGGGTTCCACAAAGGCTCCCTTTTATACACAGCTGTTCCACCATCTTGTAAAATCACTTGGTGACACAATAAAATGAACCAACACATCTGTTCGCTAGGAGACTCACTAGTTGACTAATCGTCACGAAGCGTGCAGTGTGGCCATTGTCATAGTATGGGGTGCGTTGGTTCACTAGGATATCACCTAGCTCGCAGCCTAGCTCTAAGCACCAAGCGAGGCTCCTACCTGTGTGGCCGAGGCCTTAGTGTTCGAGATATGGGTGGTGTGTGCAGCTTTAGGAAACACTTGAAGACGGCTCTTTTTAGGTCTTATCAAAATTTATGCTATTATATGAACACTACATACATACACTACACCTAAATCCGATAGGTTACTATCACATATCAGAAGATCTACAAAGGTTTATTTGTAGTTTGTCTTCCCTTAGTAAGGTTTCTACGGTTTTCTTATCAAATATGTTTTTCTGAACATATGCAGATGAGGGTGAGTACGTGATCTAATGACCACAGCCACTACCTTCGTATTCTTACACTCAACTTATATAAATATTTATATTGTAATGTTTTAAATCTGTCAATAGTGGGTTCGAGTCTTGAGGAAAGTTTGCTCGTTAAACGGCGCCATTTAAATTGTTCTTTTATTTTATATCACATACAGACCTTTTGAGAAAAAACGTAACTCATGATTTCATAATAATACATCTTTTTTGAACATGTTTTAGTTGAAAATATATTATTGACTGCAATATTCTCTAAGCAAATTCTACAGGTTGAATCTTTATGTATATTTGTCATTTTGACGACTTTTCAAATCTTAGAGAGACAGATTTTAAGTAAAAAGGATAGTGTAAATAATACTAAATAGATTTGACATAAACATGTTTTGACATTTGTCTATAGACATTTGTCTATGACACTGTCCATAGACATATTGAGTATTTTTCGTCATAGACAAATTATTTATTAAAAATCAGTACTCTTCACGTGACTACATAATCAAGTCAAAATAATCCTGGCGTATACTCCTTCACATATAGGCGTAGTTCACGGCCATTATTCAGAGAGAGAAGTCAACATAAAAAATATTACAAGGCATACTTGAGTTTATACGATTTTTTTAGCATATTCGTTTCTTTTTTGTACGAATCGATCAATATAATTGTTGCACTTAAGACTCATTTTTTCGCTAGTGTCAAAGAATTCATATAACATATTATCAACCTTATAACTTATAAATTGTTGACAGCGATGAATGAGTTAGAACATTTTTTTGTTAGTTGTATATGAACTTATTGCATTATTTTCTGGAAAAATATAAAGATCAAATATAGTATCTTATGATAGTTAAATACTTTTGACATAGGCACCCATAATTTGATCTTGAGAGATCTTAGACATATAAATTGTAGAAAGAGCAGAAGTCAGGTGTATACTTATTACAGAAAGTTATTCATAAAGCTTAGGTTAAGCTTAACACATTCGCGACGGGTCGTTTTTTTGTCCATCTTTATTGTGTAGCGGTGCCTAATTCACGATATGATGCAAAAAATATGTTTTAGAAAAAACGCCGTAACTTTTTAACCAATCGTTATATTTCAAAATAACTTGAAGTCAGGTGTTAGAATACTTCGCTCTACAATATTTTTTATTTTTAAACTTTACAGTGGTTCTCAAACTTTTTAAATATTTAAAAATAAATATATTCAAAAAAATATATGTACCTTTAGTATTTTAGCAAAATTAAAATATTATCTAATTTCAGTGATATTATGCCATACTTTTTTAGAAAATTTGAAAATATTGATCTGCGGTTCTCAATTATATATAATTTATTTAAACTAAGTCGTTTAAATGGAAAGACGTCGCGTCGTCGAAATCACGAAAAAATATTTCACACATGACACCCAGAGAATGCAGTGGTACTAAACTAAATCCTATTAAAAAATCGCATTTTTTTAAAATTACGTAAATATTTACATATAATTTATAATTTTAATAATCTATTAAATGTTTGCCATGACATCTGTTGGATGAAATTGAAATATTTATCGCGGTAGACCGATTTTTTTAGGGCCAAAGTGTCACATGGCAGAAGACTCACCCATGCGTAACCCGCCGCGAATGAGTTAATAGGAAATTATTGTGAAAATAGTAGGTAATGAAGATCATGATCTTTAAAACAGAAAATCATTGAGAAAAAATATACATGCATACTATCACACCATTTCCCTGTTGGGTTAGACAGAAAAAAGTGCCAGAGTTTCCTATCTCGACACATATCTTTAGCATCTTCTATATCCATACACTGTTTCATACTTCTCTGATTTACTTCTTTCAAAATATTCACTTGATCCAATTATATGGATCTTCCTCGAATAACAACCAGAGAAAGACCAAAGAATTCATGGGTGGTGCAAAAAGATAACCTGATGCAGAGGCACGGCCTGGGGGACGTAGTCCGGGACAGAAGAGCATACAACCTGAGGACGAGGAGAGCTGACTCCAACAATCTTCACAGACAATGAGTTGGGATGGAGCCAGGGAGAGAGAGAGATTTGATCCAATTATAGTTTCTTTAGTCTTCCTCTCACACATTTGTATTGTTATTCTCTCTTCATTCATTCGTTCTACATGCCCCAACTATCTCAGCATGCACTTTTTCATCACGTAGTGAGGAAAAAGGAACTGCCCAAAAGGGCTCCTCCAGTAGCAGCACACCTGAGTGTGAAAAGAATAGTTGTGATGAAGGATTTAAGATCTGACATCACGGGAGAAGAAAAATGACTCTTTTGTTAGTCTTTCTTCATTCATTCATTCCACATGCCCAAACCATCTCACATTACTCTTTATCAACTGTACCGGACAGGGTACAAATGAACTGTATCTAGGCACGTTGGTTGCCGCGTCGCGCTCAGAGAATCGAGGTCGCAAATTCCGTAGCGAAGATCCAGAAGAAGAAGGTAGCAGGGTGGAGATTCCTCTTAGGCAGGTCGAAGTAGGTAGCGGGTCTCAAGTAAAACACAGTATAGTCGGTAGTACTGAGAATATAATATTTCACAAACAGGGGACCTCTATATTAATGGTCAGTCGGCCATCACAAGCGCTCATTACCCGCGAAATACAACAACGTTCGGGGTTTTGGGCGCTGCTTACGCCGACTGGGCTCCGACCTACTCCGACGCATCGCCCCGCAAGTCAGTTATTTCCATTGCAGTCGCGAACGCGATCGGAGTCAAACAAACATACATTTTCCAATACATGAACATTACAGAACGATTATAACATACAGATTCCATATAAGGATTTACATTAATATACGTTTACATACAAATATCGAGGGCATATAAATGTCAATCCACCCTACAAGCAATTTCAATGTTTATATCATTATACCACATACACACACACACACACAAGGGTGACGGCACACGTCCGATACATCAACACATCAGTCTTAAGTTCACAATCATCCCTTATGACTTAATTCTGTATTCTATCATACATTGTCCCCCCATGTAATCTTCTCAATGCACCAATAAAAAAAATGTTACCTAATTTGTAGTCATTAAAAAAACAGTAGAATTTACACTATTGACACTTTTCTTATTTACAGTCTGTGGGGGCTGTATGAAGCAGAATATTTCCTGTTTGTTAGGAAATGCAGCACATGCTAAAAATTAATACAAAAGTAGTGCTATTAAAATGACTGAAAATGTAACACTGTTACAGCTACTTTTAAATTTGAAGTGGAATGTCACTCAAGAACTACTTTTTACTTACAAGTAAAAAATAATAACGGCGCTACTTTACAGCTACTCTTGGACAAAACTACTTTATGTTATTTAAGAACTCTGGTAACAACAACCCAGACAAATAGATATTTATTAAATTTTATCGACACTGAATTTCCAAATATATTTTTACAGTTAATTTCTTGTCATTTATTGTTCAATTCACTTTGAAATCATATATTCTCTAAATATTTTAGTGGAATTAAAAATATGTTTTTCTTAATATTTTTGTTTAAATTATGGTGATTTGCCCTAACAATAAATAAAAAAAGCTTTTTATTTTTTAAATTTTATATTGTAACAGAACTTAAATATATTTTAAACAAAGTGTTATTTCGTTGCATCAGAAGAGTGTACATTTTCATGTGCAGTCTTCTGATGTCTGTTGCGATGGTCAGACCTTCCGAATTTGACTCCGCAGTATTTGCATGGATAGGTTCGCTCCTTAGTGTGAGTCAGCATATGCGATTTTAGGTCCCTGTAACAAAATCAATAGTTATTTATATTTTTACTCCTGCTATTCAGATTATATAATTTTGCTTAATCGTGCTAATTAGATTTGCGTTAAACAAGGTTTTCCTGTATGTATTGTATATTTGAGTTCAATATTGTCTGAAGGAAGGCAACCAGAGAGAATAAGATATTAAAAAAAATACATGAGGGATCTTGCATGCCATATTCCTCTTGCTTGTCTCTGATCTCCAGATTATTTTGTCAACCTAGAAAGCAGATGTGTGTATGTTTGTTTTTATAGATTGGTGTCCGTGCAAAGAACAAATATGGAGTGTGGTATAATAAGTCATCCTATTTGGCTTGCCCACATTTTTTAATATAACTTTTATCTTTACAGATACTTAAAAATTAACTCAAAAATTTCAAAATGAAAAGGTACACACTGCAACAATGAGTTCAAATCATCTTGCTGTAGTAAAAGATTTATTAAAATTGAAATCTTTGCCTCAATAGACCACATACACTTTGGATGTGGACAGTCCATATCAAGAGTTCCCAAAGCGGTCGATATCGACCCCCTGGGGTCGATGGTTTCAATAAAAAAAATTGAGGGTTAACGACAGCAAAAATAGACCCCCTTACTACTGCTATTTGTTAGTTACTTCAAAATATCTATGATTCCAATAGGTATCTAATTAAGAAGTAAAATAAATAAAAAAAAAACACTTTTTTGATAAAAACACATTATAGTACGAGGCATATCCAGAAACTAAGTGTACTGAATTTTTGTAGGTTACAATTTTTTTATTTAAACAAAAAAATTACGTGGTTACCGTAGTACATATGTAAGCTATTTTTCGACATAATCGCCATTCCTCTCAATGCAGGTGGTGAAGCGGGGTCCTCATTTACCTCCTCGTCGGTTGAAAACCTTTTTTCACCCATGTGCAGCTTCAGGGAGGTAAAGAGATAGTAATCTGAAGGTGCTAGGTCAGGGGAATGCGCGGGATGGTTCAGGACATCCCATTTAAACGAGGCAAGCAGTTCCCTCGTGGCGTTGGCCGTGTGTGGTCTTGCATTGTCGTGCAGCAGGCAGACTCCCTTTGTCAGCATGCCTCTCCTCTTGTTCTGAATCGCCCTCCGCAATTTTTTTAGGGTCTCACAGTATCTTGCAGAGTTGATGGTCTCCCCTTGAGGCATATATTCAATTAAAATTATGCCTTGACAGTCCCAAAACACGGATGCCATGATTTTCTTGGCTGAAATTGTGGTTTTGAAATTTTTGGCGGAGGGTGAAGAGGTGTGACGCCACTGTTGAGACTGCCTTTTGGTTTCAGGCGTGTAGTGTGCAACCCAAGTTTCATCTCCAGTAACGATGGAGCGGAGAAATTCATCTCCATGGAGTTTGCAGCGCCTCAAAAACTCTTGCCTTTTTACAAAATTTCGCACTTGGCGGGAGATTGGTTTGACATTTTTCACGAAACGTGTTTTCGCATTGACACTTCTCAACGTACTGACCTCGAACCGGTCTCGTTGCGAAGGGGAAGGGTGAGGCTACACGGAAGTGTAGCCAACATGTCGAAAATAAAATCCATCCGGTCGTGACAGCCTCAGTACACTTATTTTCTGGATACGCCTCGTACATACCAAACTTGTGAAATTACTAGGGAGTCGACGGTTTTAAAAGTTTTTGGTAAAAGGGTCTGCGACCGAAAAAGTTTGGGAACTCTTGGTCTATAGTAACGTAACAGTAGTCTGACCTAAGCACTGCTTTCATGACAAACCGGAATAGTTCGGCCTGAATAGAGCCATGGGATAGGAGGTAGAAACACGTGAAGCGGGGATTTATGTATGTAATGATACATGTAGTATAATAACAAAGTAATTTATTTAAAAAAAATGAAATAAAATAAATGTCATATGCCCTAAGGTATACATCGCATCTCCTACTTTAAGAAGCTTTATTTTCAGTTTAAAAGAATAGCACTGACATTTCAAACAAAATTAAGGGAGATGAAAATTATTTTATCAAAATATTTATTAATAAAAACCAATAAATGCAAAGGCTTCATCCATACACAAAAAAAACTTATCTCCCATGATTGTGATGTATTTCTGATCACAATCAACCAATAAAAACTCACCCCGCAGTGATGCAAGTCTTCTTGCAGATCTGACAGTGGTGCTTTCGCAGCCCAGCATGGCGCACCAAGTGCATACGAAGGGCATTGGCTTGCTTGAAAGTTTTATCACACTCTGGGCACTTGAAGTTTCTTTCACTCGAGTGTCTCCTGAATCAAATAATACCACAATTATTTTTTATGATAACACTGTGCGATAGCTTTTTATAGTTGTAATATTGTCAAAATCTTCTTGGTCATTTCCTCAATTCTGATGTTATAATCACCACGGTCATTGAGGATGCTAGTCCAGCATGAGCAGTCTCTTGATCAATGTAGCGCCATATGAAATGAGCATACTGCTGCCTGAAGTCACTTCATCAGATGGGTATTCAGTATCTGCACATTCAAATTCCAGCCAGACTATCGAGGCTGTCGTTTTCCCTTCACAATATTAACACATCGATCAATAAGTCCCGGGACTAACCAACACATGGCGCCTCTAATAACAAATCCATACCATTCTCAGTTAGTAACAACCTTTAGAAGTTACGTGTCAAACTTTCATGACATTCCGACATTGTGTCATTGAGTTACAGTGGTTTTAGTGACGCTACTTTTGCAATTTTCAAAACAATGGAAAAACCCGAATTTCGTGTGTTGATAAAACATTACTTTTTAATGGGAAAAAATACCATTCAAACTCAGTGATGGCTTGAAAAGTGTTATCCAGGCTCTGCTCCATCGGAAACAACCATTTGTCGGTGGTATGCTGATTTCAAACGCGGTCGTACAGACACAAATGATGTTGAACGCTCTGGTCATCCAAATGAGGCTGTTACACCAGAAAACATTAAAAAAACCTTCAAAATCGTGTTGGAAAATCGCAAAGTAAAGTTGCCTGAGATAGCTGACATCCTGAAGATAGAGTAGTCTGATTGTAGAAAATACATTTTAAAGATGAAATTACCTCATGTGTTTATTTAATTCTGAATTAAAGAAGAACCCCATAGAACAGATCTGGCAAATATACTGTTTTTCCTTTTCATGGATGCTCCGTCTGAAAAATGGAATTCAAATTAATAATTTAATAGGGATCGAAGTGGGTGAAACGCTATTCCAATTTAAAAAAACGTTGATGGCCTACCAGATCGTGGCACTGCACAGAAAACTACGAAAAAGGAGGACAGAGTGATAGTCCCCATATACCAGCTCTAATTGGTTTTCACATCCCGGCTAGAAATACATTTTGCATTTTGCAATTCAAATGTGCCAATAGCTATTTATTAACAACAGTTGTACTTCATTAATCGTGAGAATACAATTAGGTAACTCCATGTCTAGTTTAATGGATATATATTTTTAATGTAGATGTTGTTACATTCAGGAGGGATCTTCTCCAGCATTTTGTCAATCTAATATCGTGACTAGATGAGGGGGCTATATTTAAGTATATTTTTTTGTGATTTGTCCTATAATATCCCTTTGAGGGAGATCTATTTTTTATCTTTTTTTTAGTTTTCTAAGTTATATTTTGTAAGGCGTCGGCCACACAGGTAGGAGCCTCGCTTGATGCTTAGAGCTATGCTGCGAGTTAGGCGACATATCCTAGCGAACCAATGCACTGCATACTATCGCAGTGACCACACTGCACGCTTCGCGCCACGTTGCATGACGATTAGTCATCGAGTAAATCTCCTAGCGAACAGACGTGTTGGTTAATTTACAAGATGGCGGAAGTTTTAATAACAGCTGTGTATAAAAGGGAGCTTTTGTGGAAGCCATCGAGCAAATTATACAAAAATGTACCTGTAATAAAATCACTTTGGAATGAAGTTGCACAGAAAGTAAATAAAGATGGTAAGTTATAATGAAATTGGTTAGTTTTGAGTGACATCGTGTGTTGACTCAACCGCTTCCAACTGTCAAATGAATTTGTGCGTAGCACTTTGGTGTGGCCAGGCATGAAGTCACCTAGTATATGAGTCACGTAAAACCTAACTTAGCACCTAACGAAGCACTTTGGTATGGCCTCGGCCCAAGTGTTATATTGTTGATTGCTTTTGTTGTACATTGGTGTATTTAAACACCATCTTTTGAAAGATGTGTATCGTACACTAAAGGTTTATTTTTGAGGATATTTCTACGTTATCTTTTGATTTTAAGTTTTACTGTATTATGTAAAAGACACTTAAGTGACATTTATTGAGTTAATAAACTAATATATAAATATATGTCATCATGTCCCTCGTACTTCTCTCCTTATTCTCAATTTAAAAAATTTCAGCCATCTCCTTCTCCAATCATTAATTTCAGACATACTCATATATCTGTAAAAAAAATTGATAACTTTAAAACTTCCATATCTTTTTGATAATTAAATAAAGATTTGCAAATTTACGTACATTTATTTAAAATAAAAATTTGGTGTTCAGAACAAATGACACCCCTTATATGGTCTCTAAGCAGCAACATTGAGATTGAAATTCAGGAATTATTTCATGAGGAACTAATGATTCCTCCTGATAAAGTGCGTTTTCTGAAATGAAAAGAAAAAACACCCGACGTCTGGATGGAGCTCTCGAAAAAGACGTCACCTGGACACCAACTGCCTTGGCCTACTTGGATATCACTGAATACAGGCAGCCCTCGACTTTTGCACAATTTGCTATTTTGCACATTTTGAAAAATTCAATTTTTTAAAGATTCTTGTCGATAATGCAAAAATTGTTCGCTTCCATGCAGTCGCTCCAACTTTTTTGGAAGAACTATAATATATGGAACGCAATAAACAATATTGGAGACTCGTGGGCTGAAATAAAAGAGTCAACAATGAAAGGTTCCTGGAAACAATTATGCCCACGAATGATGAGTGATTTTATAAATTCTGAAGAAACTCCGGAAACTATCACAGATGAAATAGTTAGCCTAATGAATTAACTAAACTTAGACGTCAACAACGAAGATGTTAATGAGTTGATTGAATCTCACTCAGTACTTCTGTCAAATGAATACTTAATTGAGCAACAAGAGTTAAATGAAATACACAATGAAAGTGAGGAAGAAGAAGCTGATAAAATCGTCAAGACTTTGACAGTGAAAAATATGAATGAATCCTTCATGCATCTTGACAAATTTTTTGACTATCATGGAAGAATGTGATCCCAATGGAGAACGTACATCTATGGTACGTAGGGCAATTGAGAAAGACACAGCATGTTATAGAACTCTTTATCAAGAAAAGAAAAAAAAGGTGGTATTCAACTAACTCTGCATTCTGATTTTGAATAAAACAAGTGCATGAGTTTGACCTGTGATATGAGGCTTGTGACGGGCTGATGAAAAGTTTTCCACAGACAGGGCAAGGGAAGTTGCGTTCTCTCTTGTGCAGCTTCTGATGTTGTCTCATCCGAGCGGCTGTATGAAACATCTTATTGCACTGTGGACACTCGTACTGGGGTGGCTGAGAAGAGGAAGGGAAGTGGCACTGCCTGATGTGTTCCGTCTTGTGTTTTACATCTGGCAATAACAATTTATTATTGTTTAATATTACACGTTATCTACCTACAAGGCAATTATCCTCCCCACACTTGGGACTTGGGTTCCCTATAATAGGCACATTCCGAGCCTTGAAATGTTCCACCAGTATTTCCTTTGTTATATCCTTCGGATCTACTTGAATGATCATATCAAAAATGTCTCAGTCCTGCAATGCTCCAACTGTAAACCTGTAAAGAATATGGTTTTGATACGAAATTCAAGTGGACTGAACATGTGATAGGCATGGGCAATTATAGGCTCCCAAAACACGTCTTATATGGGGAAATAATGGACAAGTGAAAGGTTGGTGAGCAGAGGAAGTAATACGAGGGTTGATACTTAAGTTTTGAGTTATGGCAACACAACAGTGTAGATATGTCAAATCTGACATCAGCATCGTAAAGTTTGACGTATATGTGCTCAGAAAGTTTTGTCACATGAGTGCTATTTGTGTTGTTTACAGTGACTTGAAAAATTCATCTCAGCCAAAAATGCTTATGGCTTTGTGAACCTCTATTTATTACTTCTATATTTTGCTTATGACTTTGTGTATCTCTATTTATTACTTCTATATTTTGCTTATGGCTTTGTGTACCTCTATTTATTACTTCTTTATTTTGCTTATAGCTTTGTGTACCTCTATTTATTACTTCTTTATTTTGCTTATGGCTTTGTGTACCTCTATTTATTACTTCTTTATTTCGCTTATGGCTTTGTGTACCTGTATTTCTTACTTCTTTATTTTGCTTATGGCTTTGTGTATCTCTATTTATTACTTCTATATTTTGCTTATGGCTTTGTGTACCTCTATTTATTACTTCTTTATTTTGCTTATGGCTTTGTGTACCTCTATTTATTACTTCTTTATTTCGCTTATGGCTTTTGTGTATCTGTATTTCTTACTTCTTTATTTTGCTTATGGCTTTATGTACCTCTATTTATTACTTTTTTATTTTGCTTATGGCTTTGTGTACCTCTAATTTTTTTAATTCATTGCTTTATATATTTTTTGTGACATATATAAAATTTTAAATTTACTTTCTTTAAAATCATGTTTTTTTATATAATACGGTTTGCAAATTCTGAAAAATTGCTATTAGATAGATAATGCTTATGTTTTTTTTATTTTAAAACCCATGTTTCTTTGTGTCATTCCAATATACGAGTATATACTTTCACAAGCCCATTCTATATCATACATGTGTATGCCACTCTTATATAATGTATTTCTAAATAAAATTATATAAAACAAGGAATTAAGAAACACCAGAGATACACAAAGTCATAAACAAAAACAAATAAATAACCAAAGAATGCAAAAATATATATTTTTCTTTTCGCTGAATAAATCACACACTTCTGATATAACATAACACCAGTTTGACCTAAGCATTGCTCTCGTAACAAACCGGGATCGTTCTAGCTGAAGAGAACCTCGGAGTAGGAGGTAGAATCATGCGTCATGGAGATTAATATAATTAGTATAATAACAGTTATTTATTTATTGATTTAGTATTTATATAGAACTCTATTTTTAAAACAGAATAATTTATACTTAAATGTGAAAAAATTAAAGTAACAGCCTATTTCACTTTACAAAATCATTGTCAAACTGTACTCGATATGTTGCACACCAAGCTTATATATAAAACATTTTACAACCTATGTATTAAAACTAACATAAGAACTTAATAGGAGCCGACCATCCTGACATGTTCATTTCCTACCCCTATTCTAAGCAATACATACGTTTATCACAGATAATGCAGTAATAGATTTTCCCCAGATGGTGTATGCGATAATGCCTGTTGCGGGAGCCCGGCTGGCTGAACACCTTGGGGCACTGGTGACACAGAAACTTTTTCTTCTCCTCAGGCGGTAGATGTAGTATTCTGTGATCCGTCATATTCAGCACTTGCTTGCCACACAGGTCACACATGACTAAAGACTTCCTCTTCTCTATATTTTCCTTTCCTTGCTCCTGCTTCGTCCCTTTCAACTTTCTCGCTAAAAAAAAAATATTCTGGACCTGAGACACCATTAAAAGGGCACTATATTTATTTTGATATCTTAACTGATCATATAATTTAAAAGGTTTCTGCTTTAACTTTTTGGAACTCCATATTAGAATATTTAACAATAAATTACTTTGTTATTCAACTAATTACATTAATCCCTGCTACGCATGTTTCTACCTCCTATTCCGAGGATCTCTTTTACACTGATTTACTGGTTCGGGCGAACCAGGTTGAATGACATTACAGGTTTTTTATACGAGTATATTACAATACTCTAGTAAGAATGAGAATATGTAATAACTTATATTGTAATTTGTTTTATCAAACACTGTTTATTCCACTTTTTGCAACACTGTTTATTCCAAAAAGTGGAATAAACAGTGTTTGATAAAACAAATGACAATGTCTTTACCTCCACAACGTTAATGCCTTAACTATAAATAATATAATAACATATATAGGGTCTTTCAAATTGACCGGTTTTTTTAATTAAACTTTTTAAAATTCTTGAATAAAACAGACAATTTGCTTTGATTTAAAAAACTAGTATAATGTATGACATTTAAACACAAAAAACAATATCCGCCAAATGTCCACCTCTTGCAGTTCCGCAGATGTCCACTCTTTTGTCAAAATTTTCGATGACAGTTTGGCATAATTGCGGTTCTAAATTCATCAATAACGCGAATAATTTCGTCCTTGAGCTCAAGAATTGATCGGGGTTCATTATTATAGACCTGGCTTTTCACGTAACCCCAGAAAAAAGTCTAACGGTGTCAGATCACATGATCTCGGTGGCCAATTAACATCACCGTTTCCGGAGATTACAATGCATAAAACAATTCAACAATTTGAACACGTTGTTGTATTGTATACGATTCCATTTTTATAAATGTCATACATTACACTTCTCAAATGTCACAAGACTCAGACTAGTTCGCGATGCCATCTGTGTTTTATCCAAGAATTAAAAAAAACGCGCAATTTGAAAGACCCTATATATTTAAAAAAAAATATATATATATATATATACCTTTCTTAACTTTGGTCAAGTTCCTATGAAAAATATTATTTTCGATACAGATTGGTATATTCTCCTCATTATCCAAATCTGAGGAATAATTGATTTCTTCTTCATCGTCAATAGTTTCATTAAGCTCAGTTTCTAATTTAATAATCTCGAGTGATTCCATCGCATTGCTTCGCTTCATCTCAAATTCAGAAGTACTTTTAAGAGAATCGCTAAATTCATGTATGTTTAGAATCGCATTATCTAGTGTTTCGTATTCAATTTTAATATCATCTTCATTCAAATTATTCTTTATGGGCTCTTTGCAAAAATAACGCAATAACACCTTATGAGATTCCACTCCAAGTTGCATTAGCTCATAAGCGGATGATAATTTATTAAAACATTTACGACACAACTTTTTTGGCAGCTCATCACTTTCGTGGACCTGAAATAACATATTTCCTATGTTTAAAATTTATTCGATTTATGCCCAAAAACAAATCGAACTTCTATATTTCTTCACTTATTAGTTTACTAACCACTTCATCAAATTTACGACTATCTGTACACCGCTCCCAACATTTTATCCAGTTCTGAAACCAGTTTTATAATGAGTTCTGAAACCAGTTCTATAATGAGTTCTGAAACCAGTTCTATAATGAGTTTTGAAGTATAGTGAGAAGATTTTATAGCAAAATACTCATAGCTAAATTAATTAAGTAAGAAAAACAAAAGTTTGTTTTTTTTAAGTAGACTTCAAAAGAAAATAATGTGTTTCACTTCAATAAACATTGTATAGTATTAATATCCAGTGTACGCCTATACCTTGCTTTATGGACCGTCTTTAAATGGAATTTTGCTATAGTGAAATTGGATAAAAATTATATACAGAATATTTTTAAATTGTCAGTCGAGACCCGCAAAAAGGCTTTGCTCCCATTAGATAATGCACGCGGACACCAGATTAATCTTCAGGATTTGTCTTAGAAAATTATAATCCAGTATCTTCCTCAAATACTGCAGCCTTTATTCAGTCAATGGATCAAGATGTGATATCTACATGTAAAGACGACCTCCGTGGCCTGGTGGTAAGTCGTTTGTCTGCCGATCCGGAGGTTGCGGGTTCGATCCCCGCTGGAACCCAGATTTTTTTAATGGGATTCCAGTCTGGTTTTCACTTAGGGCACATTAAAACATCTTTCTGGTTGGTTGGAAGAGATTGCCACATGGCAATAAACTCGCCAGGTTAAATTAAGAAGAAAAAAAAAAGTTTATTATTTATAAAGTACTAAACGGATGGATGGATATTTCTGCCCAGTTCCTGCTTCCCAATCCACAAATTCTGATATAGAATCTTCTAATTTTTCATTATAAATGCTATAGTTCTTTATTTGTATTGCATATGTATGTTTTCTCTGTTCTACATATTTCAGAATACACTGGAAAGTTGTCTCAAATATTTAATCAATTTATTTCTTCATGGAACATGTCATTTAATATGCATTTATGTAAAAAAAAAAGATTTATATACAACTTTTCAAGAACATATATATTCTGTAAAGCAAGGAATGGTTTGGCAATGCATTTACGAAGTTTCCTTTATTTTCAAAATATTCTTAAAAAATATCTCCGTCATGTAAAATTATAAAAATGGTACATGACATCCTTTACCTCTTGTACTGAAATGGTACATGATATCCTTTACCTCTTGTACTGAAATGGTACATGATATCCTTTACCTCTTGTACTGAAATGGTACATGATATCCTTTACCTCTTGTACTGAAATGGTACATGATATCCTTTACCTCTTGTACTGAAATGGTACATAATATCCTTTACCTCTTGTACTGAAATGGTACATGATATCCTTTACCTCTTGTACTGAAATGGTACATAATATCCTTTACCTCTTGTACTGAAATGGTACATAATATTATTTACCTCTTGTACTGAAATGGTACATAATATCCTTTACCTCTTGTACTGATATGGTACATAATATTATTTACCTCTTGTACTGAAATGGTACATAATATCCTTTACCTCTTGTACTGAAATGGTACATGATATCCTTTACCTCTTGTACTGAAATATATACATATGACTCTGTAGATATCTTTCTTTAGGGCATTTATGCCCACAAATGCAGAGTGATTGTTGCTGGTGTCACCAGAGATAATGTTGGAATATAAGTCAATTTGTGATATCCTGTTACATTGAGGGTATGAGATTACAGTACTTGTGGTTTGCCTGCTTTTCTTTCTCTCTGCATTATTGGTAACAGTTTTACATAATTTGGCTTAATCCATCGCTGTTAATTCCCAGTTCTGCTGAGCATTTATACTTTTGAACCTCGCATGGAACATGTCCTTATATCTTTTGCGCTCGTCACTGTGTTATCATGTCTTCAATTAGCTTGGTAAATTTTATTTTTTTATTTTATGAGTTTCAGAACTTTGGATAAAAACTGACGGTGTTATTTCAATAAGGGATTAATTATTAAAAATGCGAATTTTACTAACCGAAATACAAAACACTTTGTCAAACATGTCAGAACATGACACTTTGGTTGAGTGTGTGTATATATTAAGAACCGCATTATGTTTCAAACATATTCTACAAGTTTTTTCAAGATTGAATTCCGTCATTGAATTTTTTGAAAGACAAATTATATTTTTGAAAGATTTCTTTAACGAACAAAATACAATTTTGACAGATGATTGTTATTCGTATATCTCTCTCTCTCTCTTTGAATAATGGCCGTGAACTCCTATATATGGAGGAGTATACGCCAGTGTCCAGTGATGTCAGCTTCATAGTATCTAGGTAGTTCCATTCATATGGGCGACACGCCACATCAAGCAACTCGGCCCAGGACTACTATTATCTAGTGAGATACTATGGAGTTAAACTATTTTACAACTAAAGTACATAGTTTACAACTAAATGAATATTTACAATAAGATGATAGTTAAATGTATGTGAGCGAGCGAATGATTTAAATTTAATTTTCTATCGATATTTATCATATATATTATACATATATTTTATTACAGGTTAATTTTGTTTTTGTTAATAAAATGAGTGATGCTATTCAATATGGAAATTTTATTGAGGCTCAACAGGTAGGGAAGATTTGCGGGGAGTAATATTTTTGTTTGTTTTTTAAAGGTCAAAGGGAAAGTATTCAGAGAACAGGAGAAGAAGATATGTTCAAGATCTCCCTCCTCCTGGCCACACTCACATAAAGAAGAGTTCCTTATATGTAGTCTGGCCAGGTGGACAGGGGAACAGCAATGTCCAAAGCGTATTCGGCTTATAGTTGTCGCTTCTCTCCGAGTGCTTCTATAATTGGAAAACCAGGGTTTGATTGGAATGTAGGGTTGAATTGATGCATATCTTTTTCCCCTAGTGCGGTTCGAGGCATTCCAGTAATTTGTCCACTCCTCCATCATCGAAGAGCGCGCCAAAGGTAATAAGTCTTGTGCAGATGTGTAATTATATTTGTCTGTATTTCCTGTAGAGGTTGCCTCTTTAGCTAGAGTATCTGCTTCTTCGTTACCCGAAATGCCTCGATGACAAGGAACCCAAGCCAGGGCGACATCAAGGCCCGCCTCTTCAAGGTTGTATATAGTTTCCCTTATATTAAGTGTTATACTATTTGGGGATCGAAATGGGTTCTTTCCTATTGCTTGAAGGGAACTTAGACAATCTGATACAATTAAAGTGTTTGGGATATTTAATTCTAAAGATGTTTGTAATGCTTCCAAGATTGCCAATGTCTCACCAGTGAATGTAGTTGAAAATTTGGGTAGTTTAAT
Source organism: Odontocerum albicorne (assembly GCA_949825065.1). NCBI lineage: Eukaryota > Metazoa > Arthropoda > Insecta > Trichoptera > Odontoceridae > Odontocerum > Odontocerum albicorne. The sequence goes on from OX463848.1 coordinate 45,059,868, forward strand.
TTTTTTCCTGATATTTAAGCTTTCGCAATATATTGCTATTCCTACATGTTCCTCATTAGCAATCTTGGATGCGTCTGTGTAGAAGACAGTCCAGTCACTCCAATGGGTGTTAATGTGGTTGATGAAATCATAATTGGCGTGATAATTCGACTTATCAATACCAAAGGATTCAACAATGCGTGGATTTATAATTAAAGCTTGAAACGGGGTGCAGTATAAAGGAGGAATAGGGGTTTTTTGGACTACCACATTCAACGATGAGAATTTACGATAACTTTGTATTAAAGGGGGGAGTGTTTTGTTTCTCCAAAATATGTTTGTGGGAATGAGATCTGAAAGTGATTTCAATTTACGCAGAAGGGGGTGGGATGTTGTTTTGTATATATTGAGGAAGTATCGGGTACCTAAGAACTGTCTTCGGAAGCAGAGCGGTGGGTCCACACATTCAACCTGTAGGGCATTTGTCGGCGTAGATTTCATAGCTCCAACTATAATTCGAAGGGCCTGAAATTGAATAAGGTCTAGTTTATGGAGGATATATTTGAAGGTAGGGTCCAATAAGAATGACCCATAATCAAGGTGGCTTCTGATGAGGGCGGTGTATAGAAGTCTCAAAGTGGTTGGGTGTGCCCCCCACCAGACTCCTGATACTGCGCGAAGAATATTTATGTTTTTTTGGCAGGTTGATGTTATGTTCTCAGCGTGATTTTTCCAAGATAACCTGGAGTCGAATGTCATTCCGAGGAATTTGTGTGAACTGTGGTTAAGAATAGGGGCATTGTCAATATAAATATTAGTGGTATGCAGTTGTCTTTTCCGCGAGAACACGACAATAGAACTTTTGGAGGGGGAAATATCTAATCCATGGTTTTTGAGCCACTTGGAGAGAGAGTGGAGGGAATTGTTTAATATTTTTTCTGCTATTTTAAAGGATTCATTGGACGCGTAAACCACGATATCATCTGCATATTGTAATACGACGGTATTGAGGGAACCAGGTGAGCAAGATCTGCCGTATAAATGTTATAAAGGAGGGGGCTAAGGACTGATCCTTGCGGGAGACCCCTCCAAACGGTTCTTGTGAAAGACACCTCCTCCACTGATAGAAAGATGGAGCGTTCTGATAAAAGGTTAAATATGAGGTGGGTGATTTTGTTGGGTATTTTTTTGTGTAACATCTTTTGTTTTAAAATATGTAAAATGACATTGTCATAAGCTGAGGTAATATCTAAGAATGCTGCTATAAGTGGTTTTTGATAAGTAAATGCGGAATGAATATCAGTAGTGAGAATAGCTAAATTATCCATAGCACTACGTGATTTACGGAAACCAAATTGATTAATATCCAGAATTTTATTGTGTTCTACAAACCATTCAAGGCGATTTTTAATAAGATGTTCTGTGATTTTTCCCAAAGTTGATGCAAGGGCTATTGGTCTATAGGAATTTCCATCTGAAAGATCTTTACCCATTTTAGGTATTGGGATAATTTTAAATATTTTCCAGGACTTGGGAATTTTTCCTGTATTAAAAATGCAATTGACCAGTGCTAGATAATATTTCCTGGTGTAGGGTAGGGTTTTCACTAAAAAGGAATATGGGATGTTATCCAGCCCTGGGGAGGAGTCCTTTAGGCTGGACAAAACCATGTTGAGTTCATTTTCTGTGAAGGGCGCATCTAGAGGATGATTATGAGAGGGGAGAAAGTATGTATATGGCACGTCATATTGGGTTGGCGATGAAGAAGGAGCAATTTTATTCAAAAAGGTGTGAACCCAACACTCTGTTGGTATTTTATGTAAGCGGGTTGAGTAGATGGACCTAAATTTCTTCACATTCTCCCACACTGTTGATATTGGAGTTTCTGGCGAAAGGGTGTGACAAAACCGTATCCATCCATCTTTCTTCTTCTTAGAAAGCAAGCGTTTTGTGACGGCTTGTACTTTACGAAAAAGGAGGAAGTTTGTCTCTGTCATGTTATTTTTATAGGATTGGTATACTTTTTTCCGGGATTTAACTGCATTTGAACACTCTTCATCCCACCATGGAGGGGGCTGTGGCTTAAAGAAGTGAGGTTTTTTAAGGGGGATCGAGTAGTGAGCCGCCTGGATCATCAACTCCACGAATTTATCATACTGAGTATGAAAATTTTTATGTGTCGGCCATTCTAATTGTTGTATTGAGGCATCGAGGGAGTGGGAGAATTTGTTCCAATTGGCTTTACGGGTGTTAAATTTATAACAAGTGGGGTTAATGAATGGGGGGTGAGGTGATGGAAATGTAATGATTATGGGGAGGTGATCACTCCCGTGGGGATCAGGCACTACATTCCACGATAGCGTAGGGGCTAATGTAGCTGAACATATGGATAGATCTATTGCGCTTGAACTTTGATTCGGGGGTGTTAAGCGGGTGGGTGATCCATTATTCAGTACGCAAAGTTGAAAATCGTCCAGAATATTCATAATTTCAGCTCCAAATCTACATGCCCTAGGTGATCCCCATAGCGTGTGATGGGAGTTCATATCCCCAAGTAAGATGATGGGATGAGGTAGTGTTGATATTATATTTCTAAGTTGTGAGATGATGATGGATGACGGGCGCGGGATATAAACTGATATATACGTAATATTCTGGACTCTCGCAGCGACTGCATTGAAGCTGGCGTCCCGAGAACCCAGAACCACTTGCGCATATGGAATGGATGATAAGATGAAAAGGGCTGCTCCACCCCTTCCATCCGCCCTATCGTCCCGTAGCCACGAGTACCCGGGAACATTAAATAATGCCCCCGGAGATAGCCATGTCTCCGAGACGGCGGCCAAAGATGGGCAGAACTCACCTAGCATCAGGAGAAATTCAGCCTTGTTGGAGGGGAGGCTACGACTATTCCATTGCAATATTCCTGATGATAGGTGAGATTTTCTTTCGGCCATTTTTAATATTTAATTAAGGGAGGTCGGTCCGGACCTTCCTTGTATTGCATCTGTTTCTTCAGATGTGTTAATTTGGTAAGTTAAATTTTGTGTTTCGTTTAATATTTCTTTGGCAACGTTGGACGGTATATGAGGAGAATTGTATAAAAGACCAGAGATGAGTGAGATGAGTTTATTTAGTGTTGAAGAAATGTTTGTATCTAGTGATTGTGCAGTGATTGGAGTGTCTCGAGGGAGGCCACATCCATTAAGAAGATTTGTGTTTGGACGCCATAAGAGGCTCTCAATCTCCCTCTTCGTCGAGGGAGTGATATGAGGGCGAAAAGTGGGACCTGATGGTTTGGTGGCATTTATCATTTTTGGTTTCCAGGACTTATGGTGGTTAGCAGAGGGTGTATTTTGGGAAAGTGGGTGCGAGGTTTGTTCACCGTGTGCCGTAACTTCGGCGAAGGATTTCACAGAGGTTGGGGTGGATTTTGATGCTTCCTGGTAAGACATGTTCTGGTCAGTCATAAGGCGTTTTATATTTGTTTGTCTAGTGAATTCCGGGCAGGATCTATCCACTGCCGTATGACGCCCACCGCATGTAATACATGATGGAGCCGTTACGGAGCAGGTTTCACCGAGGTGAGATTGGCCACATTTGAAGCAACGTGCAGATGATCTGCATTGTTGCTTCGTGTGTCCAAAACGGAGGCACTGGTAGCACTGTATGGTTGGGAAATAGTACTTTTCTACCACTAAAGAGTTGTAGAAAGCATAGACCCTCTGAGGTAGGACCTGTCCGTCAAAAGTTAGTACCACTGTTTGTGTAGGGACCCATGTCACACCGTCTGAATTGGTTATTTTGCGGTTAAGTCTTCTGGCTTTCTGGACTCTTCCATAGCCATCCGGTACTTCCAGGTTTTCTATAATTTCCTCCTCCTTCCATTCAACCGGGATTCCTCTTACGAGGCCCATTTTGGTGACCATGAAAGAAGGAATAAATGATTTAAATCCATACTCGGCAAGGGCTCCATTTTGAAGGAAATTATTAGCTGATGGGAATTTATCGAAAGCTACAGCCAATCTATTTCGGCCTATTAATTTTATGCCGTTTCTTGGCGAAATGTCCGGAATTTTATTTTTTTTAAGAAACATCCCAAAGGAAATTGAGTTGATGGATGTTCCTGGTGATTCTGAAGTTTTTTGTACATGTACCACGTAAGGGGATCGGTCATGTTTGCCGTATTCCCTTACCTGGAGATGAGACGGGGTTGTAACGGGTATAGGTGAGGATGTTGTAGGGGTTGTGATTGTTTGAGGTATTTCAGATGGTACATTAAGAGGGGTTATCTTTCTTTCCGGCGATTCTTGGCGGCTCCCCGGCTTTAGGTTCCTCGTTTTCTTTCGTTTAGTTTTATTTTTCACTTCTGTGAAGGACGAGACCGGAATTTCTTCTTCAGTCAACAGCTCACTATCAGAGTTTAAATCTGGTGGTTTGGGATCAGGAGGTTTGTGTGGAATCATTTTGCCTACGTACTAAAAAAAAAGAAAGAGAAAAAAACGACACGAGGAAAAAAAAAATTTGAAGAGAGAAAAAACAAACTACCTACCTTTGGATCTACGATGAAATCAACCACAAATATGTACACAATCTAAGTTAAAATACAATACGTATATGAATAATGGTAGTATGAACGGTTATTTGTTATATGATCTAAATTAAGATGAATTTAGTGTAAAAAAAAGTTAGTATTTTTTTTTTAACCAAAAATGCACAACTTTCCCGGGCCGACGACCAGAGAGAATCGTTATTCGTATCGGAGTTGACAGTTGATTATAGACAACATGAACGCTCAGAATAATACAATTCTATCTAAATTATGTTATTGTAATTTATTTTTAACAAACACTGTTTATTCCACTTTTTTTATGACGGTATAACCCTACCGGTTTCAAGGCTTTCACCTCATCTTCAGGGGAGCGTAAACAAGACTAAATGCTGTTCGGACTGGCACCGATATAGACACTTCAACGGTTGGAGGCGGGAGGGGTGAGAGGAAGGCTAGGTATAATTTCGGCCAAGAGCGGGGAGATTTTGGGGAAATAACTATTCAAAAGATGCTCTGATCGGTATACTGACTTAGAAATTTCTAGGGCCTCCAATCTGTCCAATCTATTTCCGTTGCCGCTAATATGTAAGAATTTGGCATCATCGATAGAAAAAGTATGATTCTCACGGTGACAATGATTAGCCATTTCAGAATAAATTAGAGGATTTGTTAAAGCAGATTGGTGTTCACGAAATCTCTTTTCAAAAGATCTTCCTGTCTTTCCTATATAGAAATTATCACAGTCAGCACATAAAAGTTTATACACACCGCTGTTGTTAAGTATTCCATTTTTGCCTTTCCCATTAAATAAGAGTTTCCGGAGATTAAAGTTAGTGTAAAAAGCTGGCTTTATGTGACTTGGAATATTTTTGGTTATTTCATTTGATATATTTTTTATAAATAGGACTTTGCTCCATTTATAGGTATGCTTATAGGTGTCGTTAAATATATAATCTTTTATAAGTTTCTTTTTTGTTTTGTTTTTTAAAAGTGAATCAATGAGGCTTCCAGGATAGCCATTATTTGTAGCAATTTTTTTGATGGTTATTAATTCCTTTTTAAAATTGTCGTCGGTTAATGGGACACTGAGCAATCTATGAAGCATACAGTTAAAGGCGGCGAATTTATGATTATTAGGATGGTTAGAAGTTGCTGGAATTATAGAGTCTGAATAAGTATTTTTCCTATATATATCAAAGTCAAATGTGCCTTTTTTCCGAGATAATGTTAGGTCCAAGAAATTTAATTTTCCGTCCTGTTCTGTTTCTAATGTAAATTTTATAAAACTTTCTATATAATTTAAATATTTAAGAAAATGGTGTAATTGTCTATCGGTACCCGTCCAAACACAAAGAATGTCATCTGCATATCTAAACCAGCACAAAACATTTTTGGTTAACTTAAACTTACTCCTAAAAATACATTTTTCAAAATAGTTCATAAATATTTCACTCAGAAGGGGAGACAGCGGTGAGCCGATAGCTAAACCATTCGTTTGTTTATATATTTTATTGTTGAAGTTAAAATAATTTTGTTTGATGCATAAGTCCATCAGTGAAATCAATTCCGAATTTTTAACAAGGTCCTTACTTTTGTCATTTATGATATTTTTTGCGAGCTCTAAGGATCTCCAACCTGGTATGCTTGGATATAGGTTAGTGACATCAAAGGATACCAGTTTTGCATTATGAGGCATTTCTATGTTTTTTAATTTATCAATTAATTCCAATGAGTTTTTGATTGAGTATTCAGCTTTAAATTGGGTTAGATTATAAAACTGTTCTTTGACAAACTTACATATTTTATAGGTTGGTGCCTGGTTATATGAGACTACAGGTCTTATAGGTATATTGTTTTTGTGTAATTTGGCTAAGCCATATAATTGCGGTATTTGTGGATTCATTATACACAAATTCTTTTTAAAATTTTGGTTCATGATGGAGCTACAATTTTTAAGGACGGATTTTACTTTAGTCTGCAGAGAATTTAAAGGGCTGGTTTTTATTACTTGAAATTTATTGTTATTCAGAAAATCTAGGACTTTTTCTTCATAATCCTTTCTATGAAATATAACTATTGATTCACCTTTGTCTGCCTTGGTTAATGTTAAATTATTATCTTTCAAAGTCTTTTTGATGTTCATGGCCGTGGCTAGTTCTTTCCGGGCGATGTTATTCACTTGACACATGGCGATGGATTTCTTGATGTCGGCTGCACACTTGTATTGCACATTTTTGTCCTCATTACGAAGTAGTGCAACAGCGTCCACAGCGAGCTGCTCTATTTGGTTGGGAACATTTTTTTGAATTAGGGAATATTTGAGCCCTTTTGACAAAAGGTCCAGTTCTTCATCCCTAAATTTATGGTTCGATAGGTTAAACACTTTTTCTGCGAATTTTAAATCTTGACTTTTGTCGCTTGTGTTAGTGTTAGGTATTCCGTCAATCTGGTCACGGAATACCTAACACTAACAACTAGCCACGGCCATGAACATCAAAAAGACGTTTCGATAGGTTAAACACTTCGCAGAAAAAGTGTTTAACCTATCGAACCATAAATTTAGGGATGAAGAACTGGACCTTTTGTCAAAAGGGCTCAAATATTCCCTAATTCAAAAAAATGCTCCCAACCAAATAGAGCAGCTCGCTGTGGACGCTGTTGCACTACTTCGTAATGAGGACAAAAATGTGCAATACAAGTGTGCAGCCGACATCAAGAAATCCATCGCCATGTGTCAAGTGAATAACATCGCCCGGAAAGAACTAGCCACGGCCATGAACATCAAAAAGACTTTGAAAGATAATAATTTAACATTAACCAAGGCAGACAAAGGTGAATCAATAGTTATATTTCATAGAAAGGATTATGAAGAAAAAGTCCTAGATTTTCTGAATAACAATAAATTTCAAGTAATAAAAACCAGCCCTTTAAATTCTCTGCAGACTAAAGTAAAATCCGTCCTTAAAAATTGTAGCTCCATCATGAACCAAAATTTTAAAAAGAATTTGTGTATAATGAATCCACAAATACCGCAATTATATGGCTTAGCCAAATTACACAAAAACAATATACCTATAAGACCTGTAGTCTCATATAACCAGGCACCAACCTATAAAATATGTAAGTTTGTCAAAGAACAGTTTTATAATCTAACCCAATTTAAAGCTGAATACTCAATCAAAAACTCATTGGAATTAATTGATAAATTAAAAAACATAGAAATGCCTCATAATGCAAAACTGGTATCCTTTGATGTCACTAACCTATATCCAAGCATACCAGGTTGGAGATCCTTAGAGCTCGCAAAAAATATCATAAATGACAAAAGTAAGGACCTTGTTAAAAATTCGGAATTGATTTCACTGATGGACTTATGCATCAAACAAAATTATTTTAACTTCAACAATAAAATATATAAACAAACGAATGGTTTAGCTATCGGCTCACCGCTGTCTCCCCTTCTGAGTGAAATATTTATGAACTATTTTGAAAAATGTATTTTTAGGAGTAAGTTTAAGTTAACCAAAAATGTTTTGTGCTGGTTTAGATATGCAGATGACATTCTTTGTGTTTGGACGGGTACCGATAGACAATTACACCATTTTCTTAAATATTTAAATTATATAGAAAGTTTTATAAAATTTACATTAGAAACAGAACAGGACGGAAAATTAAATTTCTTGGACCTAACATTATCTCGGAAAAAAGGCACATTTGACTTTGATATATATAGGAAAAATACTTATTCAGACTCTATAATTCCAGCAACTTCTAACCATCCTAATAATCATAAATTCGCCGCCTTTAACTGTATGCTTCATAGATTGCTCAGTGTCCCATTAACCGACGACAATTTTAAAAAGGAATTAATAACCATCAAAAAAATTGCTACAAATAATGGCTATCCTGGAAGCCTCATTGATTCACTTTTAAAAAACAAAACAAAAAAGAAACTTATAAAAGATTATATATTTAACGACACCTATAAGCATACCTATAAATGGAGCAAAGTCCTATTTATAAAAAATATATCAAATGAAATAACCAAAAATATTCCAAGTCACATAAAGCCAGCTTTTTACACTAACTTTAATCTCCGGAAACTCTTATTTAATGGGAAAGGCAAAAATGGAATACTTAACAACAGCGGTGTGTATAAACTTTTATGTGCTGACTGTGATAATTTCTATATAGGAAAGACAGGAAGATCTTTTGAAAAGAGATTTCGTGAACACCAATCTGCTTTAACAAATCCTCTAATTTATTCTGAAATGGCTAATCATTGTCCCCGTGAGAATCATACTTTTTCTATCGATGATGCCAAATTCTTACATATTAGCGGCAACGGAAATAGATTGGACAGATTGGAGGCCCTAGAAATTTCTAAGTCAGTATACCGATCAGAGCATCTTTTGAATAGTTATTTCCCCAAAATCTCCCCGCTCTTGGCCGAAATTATACCTAGCCTTCCTCTCACCCCTCCCGCCTCCAACCGTTGAAGTGTCTATATCGGTGCCAGTCCGAACAGCATTTAGTCTTGTTTACGCTCCCCTGAAGATGAGGTGAAAGCCTTGAAACCGGTAGGGTTATACCGTCATAAAAAAAGTGGAATAAACAGTGTTTGTTAAAAATAAATTACAATGTCTTTAAACCTCCACAACGTTAATGCCTTAACTATAAACAACATATAAATTATGTTATATGTTCATTTCAGTTTCTTTTTTCATACACAGACTTTTTAACATTCTAGTTGATTGTAAGACATCGACATAATATCGTTATATACAGGGCAATCTGACGAGCGTATTGGTAATGGAAATTTATTCAAACTACACGGAGTCTTCTCGAATAATATCCGTAAACTCCTATATATTGAGGAGTATACGACAGTAACAAGTGATGAACACAGAAATTCATTCTATCCATAGCAACCGTCTTCCAATTTAGAACCTACATAGGCGCCAAGCATCACTAACGTCACATATTCCCAAAAAAAGTCACGGTCTCCCAGCTCTTCTCCTTTCATATTTCCCCCATACTCTGGACACTGAATTAAGTATCACATAAAGATTTCTAAATATATTAAGGTTGGATAATGGATTTCGTAAATAATATATCTTAGAACAAGAGGTAACGCTCGTTTTCCTCTTGTATTCATCATATGAAAAAACTGACGTAATATCTACAAAAACCTTTGTCTAAAACGAATGATCCAACAGAGGCTCGAATTTCCATATTGCTTATATACCTTTAACTACCTGATGCTGATGTCTAGTTCTCAACATTTAATTCTCAAACCAAAACGATCCTTTGCGATTGCGCTCTTAAAATGTATTAATTAACTATTGTGATCAGAGAGAATATGAACTCAGATGAATGTCTAAAAGTAAATTTTCTTTCACTCTCTCATGAAATACGGCAAAAGAGAAAGAATGGAATTCTCGAGCGCGTTGTAGTTTTATTCAACTATTTTCGACACGTCATCACTTGACACTGGAGTGTATACTCCTTTATATATGAGTTCATTACCATTATTTAAAAAGAACTTGATCAATTTGTTTTCATAAATTACTTATTTTACTTATGGCAATTTGTAGAAGTTCACGGCCATTGTTCAAGAAGAAGTATGGTAACTTGCTTCAGGTGTGCGTTTGCCTCTGGTCGTCGGCCTTCGACTCCAGGTTATCTTGGAAAAATCACGCTGAAAACATAACATCAACCTGCCAAAAAAACATAAATATTCTTCGCGCAGTATCAGGAGTCTGGTGGGGGGCACACTTAACCACTTTGAGACTTCTATACACCGCCCTCATCAGAAGCCACCTTAATTATGGGTCATTCTTATTGGACCCTACCTTCAAATATATCCTCCATAAACTAGACCTTATTCAATTTCAGGCCCTTCGAATTATAGTTGGAGCTATGAAATCTACGCCGACAAATGCCCTACAGGTTGAATGTGTGGACCCACCGCTCTGCTTCCGAAGACAGTTCTTAGGTACCCGATACTTGCTCAATATATACAAAACAACATCCCACCCCCTTCTGCGTAAATTGAAATCACTTTCAGATCTCATTCCCACAAACATATTTCGGAGAAACAAAACACTCTCCCCTTTAATACAAAGCTATCGTAAATTCTCATTCTTGAATGTGGTAGTCCAAAAAACCCCTATTCCTCCTTTATACTGCACCCCGTTTCAAGCTTTAATTATAAATCCACGCATTGTTGAATCCTTTGGTATTGATAAGTCGAATTATCACGCCAATTATGATTTCATCAACCACATTAACACCCATTGGAGTGATTGGACTGTCTTCTACACAGACGCATCCAAGATTGCTAATGAGGAACATGTAGGAATAGCAATATATTGCGAAAGCTTAAATATCAAGAAAAAAATTAAACTACCCAAATTTTCAACTACATTAACTGGTGAGACATTGGCAATCTTGGAAGCATTACAAAAATCTTTAGAATTAAGTATCCCAAACACTTTAATTGTATCCGATTGTCTAAGTTCCCTTCAATCAATAGGAAAGAACCCATTTCGATCCCCAAATAGTATAACACTTAATATAAGGGAAACTATATACAACCTTGAAGAGGCGGGCCTTGATGTCGCCCGGGCTTGGGTTCCTAGTCATCGAGGCATTTCGGGTAACGAAGAAGCAGATACTCTAGCTAAAGAGGCAACATCTTCAGGAAATACAGACAAATATAATTACACATCTGCACAAGACTTATTACCTTTGGCGCGCTCTTCGATGATGGAGGAGTGGACAAATTACTGGAATGCCTCGAACCGCACTAGGGGAAAAAGATATGCATCAATTCAACCCTACATTCCAATCAAACCCTGGTTTTCCAATTATAGAAGCACTCGGAGAGAAGCGACAACTATAAGCCGAATACGCTTTGGACATTGCTGTTCCCCTGTCCACCTGGCCAGATTACATATAAGGAACTCTTCTTTATGTGAGTGTGGCCAGGAGGAGGGAGATCTTGAACATATCTTCTTCTCGTGTTCTCTGAATACTTTCCCTCTGACCTTTAAAAAACAAACAAAAATATTACTCCCCGCAAATCTTCCCCACCTGTTGAGCCTCAATAAAATTTCCATAGTGAATAGCATCACTCATTTTATTAACAAAAACAAAATTAACCTGTAATAAAATATATGTATAATATGTTGTTTATAGTTAAGGCATTAACGTTGTGGAGGTTTAAAGACATTGTAATTTATTTTTAACAAACACTGTTTATTCCACTTTTTTGTGACGGTATAACCCTACCGGTTTCAAGGCTTTCACCTCATCTTCAGGGGAGCGCAAACAAGACTAAATGCTGTTCGAACTGGTACCGATTTAGACACTTCATACTGTGATAATTTCTATATAGGAAAGACAGGAAGATCTTTTGAAAAGAGATTTCGTGAACAACAATCTGCCTTAACAAATCCTCTAATTTATTCTGAAATGGCTAATCATTTTCACCGTGAGAATCATACTTTTTCTATCGATGATGCCAAATTCTTACATATTAGCGGCAACGGAAATAAATTGGACAGATTAGAGGCCCTAGAAATTTCTAAGTCAGTATACCGATCGGAGCATCTGTTGAACAGTTATTTCCCCAAATCTCCCCGCTCTTGGCCGAAATTATCCCTAGCCTTCCTCACCCCCCAGCCTCCAACCGTTGAAGTGTCTATATCGGTACCAGTTCGAACAGCATTTAGTCTTGTTTGCGCTCCCCTAAAGATGAGGTGAAAGCCTTGAAACCGGTAGGGTTATACCGTCACAAAAAAGTGGAATAAACAGTGTTTGTTAAAAATAAATTACAATATGTATAATATATATGATAAATATCAATAGTAAATTAAATTTAAATCATTCGCTCGCTCACATATATTTAAGTATCATCTTATTGTAAATATTCATTTAGTTGTAAACTATGTAGTTTAGTTGTAAAATAGTTTAACTCCATAGTATCTCACTAGATATGTTAACAGTAGTCCTGGGCCGAGTTGCTTGATGTGCCGTGTCGCCCATATGAATAGAACTACCTAGATACTATGAAGCTGAAATCACTGGACACTGGCGTATACTCCTTCATATATAGGAGTTCACGGCCATTTTTCAAAGAGAGAGAGAGAGAGAGGCGTGCGTTTGACATATGCTGTCACTGGAAAAAGTAAACAAATGAATGTTTTAAAAATTGAGCTGTTTCTGTAAATTCTGTCATCGATTACAAAGTACAGTAAAATACACTGGAGAATGTCAATACTTTACGGACAGTTATGAAATAATTATTCGAGCAATGGAGGTTATTGACGAAACTACTAATTTGGTCGAAACTGTAGATAGCGTGCTTGTATCGGATAACAAGGGTCCTGTATACTCTTCTGACCTTTTCGAAGCTTTAAAGTACAGTGATGATGATGATGAATCTATGCTAGTTTTTATTCAAGTGGACGAGGAAAGCTCTAGTTTAGAAAATACTAATAGAATTAAAAAACGTGAGTAGTTTTTTTTGTCATAATTTTTCAAAATTATCAAAATCTTCCTAATTAAACCATTCAATAGAAAACCTTCCTAATTAAACCATACAATAGAAAATCTTCCTAATTAAACCATACAATAGAACATTTTCCTAATTAAACCATGCAATAGAAAATCTTTCTAATTAAACCTTACAATAGAAAATCTTCCTAATTAAACAATACAATAGACAATCTTCCTAATTAAACCATACAATAGAAAATCTTCCTAATTAAACCATGCAATAGAAAATCTTCCTAATTAAACCATACAATAGAAAATCTTCCTAATTAAACCATGCAATAGAAAATCTTCCTAATTAAACCATACAATAGAAAATCTTCCTTATTAAACCATGCAATAGAAAATCTTCCTAATTAAACCATACAATAGAAAATCTTCCTAATTAAACCATGCAATAGAAAATCTTCCTAATTAAACCATACAATAGAAAATCTTCCTTATTAAACCATGCAATAGAAAATCTTCCTAATTAAACCATACAATAGAAAATCTTCCTAATTAAACCATACAATAGAAAATCTTCCTAATTAAACCATACAATAGAAAATCTTCCTAATTAAACCATACAATAGAAAAATTATTCTCTTCATAATGTATACATTTGTGAAGTTTTTAGGAGGAATTATTAGCCATAATACTGTATACTAGCTATTCAAGAATATGCGAAAACAATAACTAAATACTTGTTTATTGTTACACCTTCTTACATTCTATCCCATCACATCATGTCCCTTACGGGGTAGACACAGAGGATTGAACACCACACATTCCGGTTCTAACAGACATCCATAGTTGGTTTCATACAACTTTCAATTCTTCATACTTTTCACCTTACCCTCTTTCAATAGTTGACTAACAATACACGCTCCTTCTATGTAATACTCGGTTGCCCTGTTTACCTTGCTCCTCTTCATTCAGCCATACTTGGTCATCCTATCCTAACTTATCTGTCTCACGTCTGCATTCTTTCCTTTACCATCCTTTACCCATCAGCAATGTAAAACTTTTTTTTTCATATAAAGTTTAAAAGTTAACCAAATGTTACTAACTTTATAAATTCAATATGTCAAGAAATTAAAAAAAAAATCGCATAGCCCCGCGCCATGCTGCTCTCCTCGAATAACACAGGCAATTTTTCCGTCTAGTATCCGAGAATATAAGGATTCCTACAATGTTCATAATGTCTATTTAAAAAAAAAACTTTACTTTTGTACCTACCTGTATACCTACCTAAATGAATTGTCAAAATAACGAGCGAATTGTTAAAACACAAATAAATTAAATTAATTATTGTCAATGGTAAACATACAGGGGCAATGACCGATGAAGAATTCAATGATTGTTACATGTCACAAACAACGACAATATTTACTATTTACAGCGTGCAAATTGGCTAGCCATCTCCAAATATAAATAATTATTCTACCGCCAGTGCATGTGATAGAGCAAGGCAGATATATATCGCCCATGTATTCATTCACTGGTATAAATTGTCCGCACTCTGCGAAATAAACATACATTTTATTGTCGTCCATTCAGCTGTCAAAACTTGTATTATTTATTTACCTGCTGTCCATTTATCGAAATATATCCGCATTCCTGAGTCTATAAATAAACCGATATTAATCAAGATCATCACGTCAGTTAACATAAGCAATCCGCTATAATGATGATTCTGTACGAAAAGTAACGCAGGATCAGCTAAAACGAAGATAACGATGTCGCTATCAAAATCATCAGCACGTTCTAATAGAACACATGCTACACCGATAGCGACCATCGTTACACTTTAAAAAATAAATATTTAATTTAATATTGAATTTATCTTTATTTACCTTTCGATTGCTGACTCATTTTACTTAGATAACGTGTGTTGGAATACTTACATAATGCAGTAGCTTTTACATATGTTTTGTTTTATTTTCACTTCACGGTCACAGTATGTTTTGTTTAAGTTCTTCACAGCATTAAGCAAATTATAGAATTTGATTATTTGAATAAATTTTTACTGTGCCTGGATACAAACCCTTTAAAATAAGGCGACCATTCGTCTCCGATTTTCGAAAACAGTCGCTGAAAGAAGACTTATTTCTCAATATGTTGTACAATATGTTGCATTAAATGCTCCATTTACCTTTTTTCTTATCACTACCCTTCTTTCAATGTCCCATTCAACTCGCTCATCACAAGTAAACATACTGCCCAGATAACATAACCCATCATTCTGCTCCAGTTTCGCTGATTAACCGATACATCTCACACACTTTTTACCACATCTTTATATTAATAACCATAACCTTTGATTTCGCTACATCCATTTTCAAACCTTTTACTACACATCTTTCATATAGCTCACTTACCATATCTCTTAACCTTTCCCTTCTTGTGCTAAAAAAATCCGCCCGTTCCGGTGATGTGTATTCAATACATCTGTAAAAATGAGCGGTTTAAAATCGGAAAAATAAGAATATTCATAGCCAATCGCTTAAATTAATTAAATTTGAAGTCAAAAGTGCTAATAATTGAAATTTAATTGCTGAAAACATGAAAAAAAACATCGGACGACGTTCACAAAACGGACGGAGCGACCACCCCGAACGAAAGCCGGCTGGCTACTAAAAAGAGAGAAGCGAGCGAACTGAGATTATATTTTTTGCGTTCCCATATACCAAAGTAGAGTGAGAGTGAGACGTGATTAGCGTCACTTTCTCACCCATGGCGAGCGGTTTTTTAGAATGAATATACTACGTCACACACTGGTACACATTTGACTATTTTGGTAAATTTATTCCCGATTTTCACAAAATATCTCTGATGTGGCCGATAAGTGCTAATTTTTTTTAATATTATTTTTTCATTCAATGCGTAAATGTATTACGGAGGAATACCTAAAATCTGAATCCAGTATTTATTATATTTATAGAGATATTAAAGTTTTTAGAAGCAATGTGTACTAGTTACACATCATAGGACAGGGAGGGTTAAATCATCTTTTCAGCAAGCATAACCATATCACCTACATACAGAAGTCTACATACATTTATTTCTTCGTTAAAAATCTTTTCCAATTATATCTAACAATATCTGAAAATCTCTCATTATTCTATCCATTTGTTAAAAACGATATAATTTATCAGAATAAATTAACTTAGTATTATGCCTTTATTTTTAGAACGTATCAGCAAAATAAAATGTAAAAGAAAGAAAAAAAAGCAAATAAATGACGGCATTAAGAATACTCCTGATGTCGTATGCCACTTGTGTGGAAAATTGGTTAAGAACCTCAAGGTTCATATGACAAGGCACGGGGAGAACACAGCTACATTCCCGTGCAGCGAGTGTTCCAAGGTCTTCCGAGCCCCTGCAGCCCGACAGAGACACGTGGCGATCCATCACCTTGGACGGGAGTATTATTGTGAAATATGTGACCGAAGTATGTATAATTATTACATAGAAGTTGCTATTAAAATAAATAACTAAAATATAAACAAATGGAAATATTTATTTTAATTATTTTATGTACATGGTGGACCATGAAAGGCTAAAGGGCGTACATCGCTGTACTACGCACACTGCCATCGTCGCCCTGGCAGTGTGCGCAGTAGCTCTATCCTGATAACACTTTTCAGTTATTAAAATAGTTTAATGTATCTTAGATAATCTGATTGATTAGAAGAAATTACTGTAAAGCAATATGTACCAGACGTATGCATCACAGAAATTTATTTTGTAAAATTGTTTGTGAAATTATTATTGTATATTGTTGTATTGTAATGTATCCTCTGTGTTTTACCATTGCTTGTGACTATAACACATCGATCTATAAGTCCCGGGACTAACCAACAGATGAGGCCTCTAATAACAAATCCATACCATTCTCAGTTAGTACCAACCTTTAGAAGTTACGTGTCAAACTTTCATGACATTCCGAAATTGTGTCATTGAGTTACAGTGGTTTTAGTGACGCTACTTTTGCTATTTTCAAAACGAGGGAAAAAACCGAATTTCGTGTGTTGATAAAACATTGCTTTTAATGGGAAAAAATACCGTTCAAACTCAGTGATGGCTTGAAAAGTGTTATCCGGGCTCTGCTCCGTCGAAAACAACCATTTGTCGGTGGTATGCTGATATCAAACGCGGTCGTACAGACACAAATGATGCTGAACGCTCTGGTCATCGAAATGAGGCTGTTACACCAGAAAACATAAAAAAACCCTCAAAATCGTGATGGAAAATCGCAAAGTAAAGTTGCATGAGATAGCTGATATCCTGAAGATATCATTTGGTAGTGTTAACACTATTTTGCATGAATATTTGGTCATGAAAAAGCTTTTTTTTTAAATGGATTCCGCGTTTGCTTACAATAGAACAGAAACAAAAACGCATTGATGATTCAGAGCGCTGTTTGGTTCTATTTACGCGAAATAAACAGGAGTTTTTGCGTTGGTGTGTGATAATGGATGAAACTTGGATCCACCACTATTCTCCGGAATCAAATCGGCAGTCAGCTTAGTGGAGAGCAGCCGGTGAAAGTCGTCCGAAGCGACTAAACCTCAACAGTCGGCCGGGAAGGTTATGGCCTCCATATTTTGGGATGCGCATGGTATAATATTCATTGATCACCTTGAAAAGGGAAAAACGATCAATAGCAAATATTACATAGCGTTATTGGAGCGTTTGAAGGCAGAATTTGCAAAAAAACGGCCCCATATGAAGAAGAAAAAAGTTCTCTTTCATGGACAATGCACCGTGTCAAAAGTCGATGGTAACGATGGCCAAATTGCATGAGTTGAACTTCGAATTGCTTCCGCACCCACCGTATTCTCCAGATTTGGCCCTCAGCGACTATTGACTGTTCGCAGACCTCAAAACGATGTTCCAGGGAGAGAAGATTTGGCTCCAATGAAGAAGTGATTGCCAAAACTAACGCCTATTTTGAAACCAAAGATAAATCGTTCTACACGGCTTGCATAGAAAAGCGTTGGAATGATTGTATTGCTCTTGAAGGAGACTATGTTGAAGAATTAAGAAGAATTTTGGCAAACAAATGTTGTTTAAGTAGTTAGTCCCGGGACTTATTGATCGATTGTGTTATATTTTATTTTATTTATTATTTTATTATTACACACGACAAGAAATATACACAATTTGAGAAAAAACAACAGGTAATTTGATTTGGACATATAATTTTAATGGATCTGGGTTTGTTGCCTTTCATTTGTCATATCCCCAGTAAACTAGGCTTTTGCCTGTATCTCACTGAGGATATATATAAAGTGGGAGCAACAGCATGGAAGTGAACAATTTTTGCATTATCGATAAAAATCTTTAAAAAATGTGCGAAAGTAGAATGTGCGAAAGTCGAGGGCTGCCTGTATATATAAACGTTTAAATTTAAATAAAAAAAATACTCATCTCTATCAATAATGTTAGAGAACTAGAGGAAAGGAATTCGCTCAAGGATAAGGAAAAAAAACTAGGATGAAAAGATATTTGAATGATGATTCACTGCAGGTTTCGAACTTACAACCTTTCATATAGAAATCCAGTGTGTTAACCATACAATAAAGCACCTTAACATATTATTATCATTTACTCCTTCAATTTGTAATGACATTATTCATTTTATTATTCTATGTTATTTTTTTTAATGACATTATTGATTTTATTATTGTAGCTAATTTTTTTTTAACGAGTCTCATTTTGCAGGTTTTAAAAGTTCAGAACACACGAGATTGAATCATAACAAAGTGAAGATACACGAATGTGTCTTGTGCAGGAAGAAGTTCCACTCACCCTCCAAGCTACGGCTGCATATGGCCTCGCACACCAAGCTACGCCCCTTCCCCTGCAGTGTCTGCGGCGAGGGCTTCCTCTCCAAAGCTCATGCTGATCTGCACAGGTAACTGAACCTACCAATCATCTCAAGTTCCACTCACCCTCCAAGCTACGGCTGCATATGGCCTCGCACACCAAGCTACGCCCCTTCCCCTGCAGTGTCTGCGGCGAGGGCTTCCTCTCCAAAGCTCACGCTGATCTGCACAGGTAACTGAACCTACCAATCATCTCAAGTTCCACTCACCCTCCAAGCTACGGCTGCATATGGCCTCGCACACCAAGCTACGCCCCTTCCCCTGCAGTGTCTGCGGCGAGGGCTTCCTCTCCCAAAGCTCATGCTGATCTGCACAGGTAACTAAACCTACCAATCATCTCAAATATGATATATAAAACGAGGTGTGGAGCCCTTAATGTGGGGTAAAACTACATAGCATTGGGAAACTTGAAAGACTGCGGTTCGGTTATCATTTTGTCTCCAGAACAAATATAGAGAAATCTAGTGACACTACAGGTGTCCCAAAAAAATATATGTACACTTTGAATGATTATAAATTTAATATTTATTAAGGTACAGTACCCGGCGGTAAGTAATACACATCGGGCTTAAGAAACAGACTATCGGCTAACTTCGGCTTTGTAGAGCGTCGTCTCTATCATTCATACACGTATTCCATCACCATTTGTCAATCGTTGTCAAGCGTTCTAGAGACATTGGCTACGCTTAACAAAGCCGAAGTTAGCCGATAATGGCCGATAGTCTCTTTCTTAAGGCCGTTGTGTATTATTTACCGCTGGGTACTGTATATCTAAGATTAAAACTCCAAATTAAAGAATACAGATGCACATTTTTTTTTAGTTATTGCAAGTGCTCAAGTTGATGGTCATTCTGGTCCATGCACTGCCAATAATGCGGAATCGCAAACATCACAAATAATTTGTTTTGGTATTTGGGTGCATTCTCTTTCGATGGCTATTGTCAATTCATTAACTCTTGCCGGTTTTATGCCATAAACTTTATCTTTGATGAGTCCTTACAAAAAAGTCCATTGATGTGAGGCCTAGGGAGCACGGGAGGTATTCAATGCCACCTCTACGTCCAATCAATCTGGTAAGCAAATTTTAATCAAGATAGGCCCTCAGATCACCATTGCAGAGGGGAAGTGCACCATCTTGATGGAAATAAAAGACCTCCTCATCCCCAAACTCCTTACGAGTGCGTGGTATGACAAATTCTTGCTGCAAGTTCAAGTAAATGGCACAGTGTAAAAGTGTGTATACATTTTGTTGGGACACCCTATAGTTCAAATCAAGACTTCCCTCTCGCTGTACCAATCCTGATGTACAAGATGAAGTGCGTGGTTGCAGGGTTTAGGCTCTCAACATCTATATAAGAGGTCATCGTCTGTTGGATTTTTTTCTCCCTAGTTTTCAAGGAAATAACTTCTGTCATATTTATTTAGGTCGAGGCCACACAGGTACGAGCCTCGCTTGGTGCTTAGAGCTACACTGCGAGTTAGGCGACATATCCTAGCGAACCAACGCACCGCATACTATCACAATGGCCACACTGCATGCTTCGCGCCACGCTGCATGACGATTAGTCACCGAGTGAATCTCCTAGCGAACAGACGTGTTGGTTAATTTTATTGTGTCACCAAGTGATTTTACAAGATGGCGGAAGTTTTAAAAACAGCTGTGTATAAAAGGGAGCCATTGTGGAACCCATCGAGCAAATTATACAAAAATGTACCTGTAATAAAATCACTTTGGAATAAAGTTGCACAGGAAGTAAATAAAGATGGTAAGTTGTAATGAAATTGGTTAGTTTTGAGAGTGGCATCGTTCGTTGACTCAACCGCTCCCAAATGTCAAATGAATTTGTGTGAAGCACTTTGGTGTGGCCAAGCGTGAAGTCACCTAGTATATTAGTCACGTAGCACCTAGCTTAGCACCTAACGAAGCACTTTGGTGTGGCCTCGACTTTAAAAAAAATACAGGTTGTTGTTACTTAGTAACAATGGCTGTTAAATGATGAATTCGTTTTTAGGTTGTTTTATTACCGATTGTGAGTTATGTCTTTCTTTTGTTTTAGGAGACATGTCCACAATAAAGAAAAAAATTATATATGCCAAATATGTTCCCGAGGTTTTTTCTATTTGTCTCTGTTAGAAAGGCATCTCAGGTAATAGTGAAATCAAACATTATATTTTAATATCAAATGTTTCATAACATACGAGGC
Organism: Odontocerum albicorne; assembly: GCA_949825065.1. Classification (NCBI taxonomy): domain Eukaryota; kingdom Metazoa; phylum Arthropoda; class Insecta; order Trichoptera; family Odontoceridae; genus Odontocerum; species Odontocerum albicorne. The sequence continues at coordinate 45,081,041 of OX463848.1, forward strand.
GTATCCAGAAAGTAAGTGTACTGAGGCTCTCACGACCGGATGGATTTTATTTTCGACATGTTGGCTACACTTCCGTGTAGCCTGACCCTTCCCCTCCACAACGAGACCGGTTCGAGGTCAGTACGTTGAGAAGTGTCGACGCGACAACACGTTTCGTGAAAAATGTCAACCCAATCTCCCGCCAAGTGCGAAATTTTGTAACAAGGCAAGAGTTTTTGAGGTGCTGCAAACTCCATGGAGATGAATTTCTCCGCTCCATCGTTACTGGAGATGAAACTTGGGTTTCACACTACACGCCTGAAACCAAAAGCCAGTCTCAACAGTGGCATCACACCTCTTCACCCTCCGCCAAAAAGTTCAAAACGACAATTTCAGCCAAGAAAATCATGGCATCCGTGTTTTGGGACTGTCAAGGCATAATTTTAATTGAATATATGCCTCAAGGGGAGACCATCAACTCTGCAAGATACTGTGAGACCCTAAAAAAATTGCGGAGGGCGATTCAGAACAAGAGGAGAGGCATGCTGACAAAGGGAGTCTGCCTGCTGCACGACAATGCCAGACCACACACGGCCAACGCCACGAAGGAACTGCTCGCCTCGTTTAAATGGGATGTCCTGAACCATCCCGCGCATTCCCCTGACCTAGCACCTTCAGATTACTATCTCTTTACCTCCCTGAAGCTGCACATGGGTGGAAAAAGGTTTTGGACCGACGAGGAGGTGGAGAAGTGGACGGAGGAGTTGGCGGGAAACTACTTTGAGGAAGGCATCAAAAAGTTGATACCCCGCTTCACCACCTGCATTGAGAGGAATGGCGACTATGTCGAAAAATAGCTTACATATGTACTACAGTAACCACGTAATTTTATTGTTTAAATAAAAAAAATTGTAACCTACAAAAATTCAGTACACTTAGTTTCTGGATATGCCTCGTAGATTAGTGGTTCCCAATCTTTTTTTGTTCACGGCGCCTTTAGTATATCAGGATTATTCCACAGCACCCAAAGTCAACATACCTAACAGTTGTACTTATGTTGAAAAAATAAATGAAACATTTATTTAAAATACACAAAAAAATGTTCTAATAAGTGCATATTTTGAACAATCATATTGAATAAATAAAACTTCATTAGTGAAACAAGTGAGCCTGTTGTTCACCTAACATTTTCTCAAATCTTGGATCCAAATTGAACACAGCCACCCTCATTTCCTGTACCACGTAAGTCTCATTTCAATGAAAATAATGTAATATTCCAAGGTGCCCCCGTAAGCCGCCAGCCTAATAGCGTAAAATTTACTTTATCAAATTTTTCAGGATGAAAAAATGACGCATATAATTTAAAAAATTTATAATATTTCAATTTTTTTATAATCAGATTGAACATCCCTTATCAAGAGTTGGTAAAATTGAATATTTGGGTGCCATGGTGGCTAAAGATGGGGATATAAAGAATGAGTTGCTTATTAGGAAGTGCTTTTTGCGGTGCCTTAACTCTTTCACGGCGGGGGACCACTTAACTGGCCCATACATAATACGTGCCGTCCTGGCGAGCGGCCATTTAAGTGGCCACTAACTTTGCGTGACGATATCTCAGTCAAAATTAAATCTTCTTTAAAATTTTTAACCTGAATATAAGACAAAACGTGTCCTCTAGTGACATCTCTTTTAAAATCATCAAAACTTCAAGTACTTGATCCATAAGAAGGATTTAAACAGACTGATTCGAGGCCGTCGAAATTTAAAGCATTTTAAATATTAGCGCCACACGTTCGGGTGTGTTGAAGGTCATGTTTCTAATGACGATTGCTCCCGATCAATATGACGTATTTTGCGTCGATATTTTTTTTGTAAGTACGCGTATTGAATTAATTGCCTTTTTCATTGTTTATGGATTATTGTTTTCTTCGATTATTGCTTCTTATATTTTCGCACTTTATTTATAGCTTTGATTTGGATAATATTACGTGTGTATAGTGTCAGCTAAAAAATGCATCGGCGCACAGTTCCACAGTAATCAGATTCGGGATAATGGTGAGTCATATTTTTATGTAGATACAATATAAATTTATTGAGGTAAAACACCGCCGCCTGTGAGACACACGAAAGATACTCGAGCCATCGCCGTAAAAAGGTTAAATAATGAGACCCATATGGATCAAGTGACAACTATTTAGCACCTGCCTAATTCGCTATACAGCTCTAAATCTTGATGTACACATATTACCTAGGCTTCAGAGGATAACACATGTCAAATGGTATGACTACATAATAAGAGAATTCGTCTTTGGTAGCAGCAGGAGCAGCCTATGACCATAGTATTGAGAATACTGTCTTGGTGAGAGGGCAAGAGTTGCACTGTTTAACCATCCACTAGAAATTTGACACTCGTCTGGCAATCGGATTTGCCTGGCCAATAGGGGTGTTAAGACACTGAGTGGTTCAACGTGGGAGATGGATAGATACTCTAAAGTGGGAGATTGTGCGGATCATCAAAGAGCAAATGAAGATCACGTGGACAATTTAACGGTGCGGATGAATGATGGACAAAAGTGCATTGTGTACAAGATAAGATAATACTTTAATTTAGATTTATACCATAATCTAATAGTAACTTAGATTCTACAAAGCCAAAAAGTCTACCCAAAGTGAAAAACTGCAAGACGTGAAAAATTGGAAGTAAAAAAATCATACTTGACTGAAAGGTGTATGCAGTATATAATAAAAACTGGAAAACAAAAAGATATATGATTGTCAAGGATAAAAACCGAGCATGGAGTGTTTGTACAAGAAAAAACAATACAAATGTAAGATTTTGTATTTTTTTTAAAGGGTTTTTCAAATTGAGCGTTTTTTTTTAATTCTTGGATAAAACACAGATGGTGTCGTGAACTTGCTTGGGTCTTGTGACATTTGAGAAGTGTAATGTATGACATTTATAAAAATGGAATCGTATACGGTACAACGCTTTCAAATTGAGAATTATTTTATGTATTGTAATCTCCGGAAACGATGATGTTAATTGGCCACCAAGATCATGTGATCTGACACTATTGGACTATTTTCTCTGGAGTTACGTAAAAAGCTAGGTTTATAAGAACGACCCCCGATCAATTCCCGAGCTGAAGGACGAAATTATTCGCGTTATCGGCGAGTTAGAACTGTAATTATGCCAAAATGTCATTGAAAATTTTGACAAAAGAGTTGACATCTGTGGAGCTGCAAGAGGTAGACATTTGACAGATATTGTTTTTTGTGTTTAAATGTTATACTTCAATGATCAATAAAAAGTTTTTAAAATTAAAGCAAATTGTGTTTTATTCAAGAATTTAAAAAATCGCTCAATTTGCAAGACCCTTTATAACTTGTCATATGTGCATTTGTATATAAAAAACACTGTTGTGTCGTAAATTAAATAAATATAAGAGGTAAGCTGAGAAAGTACAAAGAGTGTAAAGAGAATATGTAAACAATAATTATGGTGAAATTGTAAGAAGGTGTCAGTTAGTTACAGATCTCATTAAATTATATAGGCAAAGTTCGTAGTCATGGTTAGTCACCACTTACCTATTAATTTAATCTATCTTAAATTGATCAGATGCCACGCCCGGGAGCGCAACTTCCAATGTACAGTGTGCGACAAGAGACTGGCTTCGCAGCAGGGGCTAGACATACACATGCTGCGCCACACGGGAATCAAGAATGTAGTTTGTGAACTCTGTGACACCAAATTTTTTGCTCTAGGGTGAGTTTATTATCTTTAAATTGTAACATAACGTAAGCTCCGTGAACTAATTGTTATGGGTTTAATTCCCAGTGGTGCTGAAATGAAAATGTTCCAGTCTGGTATTTTCAACTTCAGGTCTTTTAACATCTTTCTTGTTGGTCGGAAGGAATTGCCAATTTCTCAGTAACTATATTGTATTGTTTTACAATGAAAGTATAATTTTTTTACCACTTCTGTTACCCGAAGAGGGTATGCTACTAGTTACTTTATTTATAAGGAAGAATATCAGCAAGGATTCTTCTCATATTGCTAGGCGATGCCGAGAATATATCCACAGTGTCACTCAGTTGGTTCAATATCTCTATACCACGTGTGACTAAGTCTTTAGCCGTGATATTAGTACTGTAAGTTTGTATGTAGAACAGAGGGTGATTCCTTGCACGGCTATATTTGTCGGGGACATATAAACTTAGTATTGCGGGACAGTTAAAACCAGTGATTTTTTGCGGTGGAGCGCAGTGGAGTGGCGCTCCACCACCTTTTTTACGGTTTACAAAAAGCTTGATAAGAAGTGAGCTCCGGTATCTTTTTTTTTTAAGAAAAGCGCTGGTTAAAACTATCTTGAAGAACTTTCAGTAGGAATATCGCAATAGATTCTTGCCTTCTTGTTTCGAGGCTTCTATAATTGCACACTGTGAGAAGTTCGATATGATGCGTATATTTTAGATAATCACTCATTGTTCTGTACCATAGATTTCTAAGTTTTTTTTTATTTCTTATATATTTAAGCTGATGAGGAGCCCAAACTGCTGATGCATATTCCAGGATATCAGTACTATTGAGTAAATTCTCGAGATGTTCTCATTATAAAACCGAGGATTTAGTTTGTAACAGTCAGATACCAACTGAGAGACACGGTTAACGAATGTGAGTCTGACATCAAAGGTTACGTCTATATCTTTCCTAACTCGTCACTCCCAGGACATGACAGTCCATCTCCGCCCCATTGATACATTATAAATTCGGACTGCCACTCTTCTACCCCCCCTATTGGATCTCTGTCAACATTTTTTTCATAGATCCTGGTCTTTCGTGCGATGGAGATACCCCTGCCAGCATCTGCATTGACTTATTGTGATTATCCATATTATTGGGTGTTAACATAAGTTGTGTCCGTTTTTTACCAATTTAAAAATGAGCACCAAAAGTAAAACAAAATGGTAAAGGTTATACGTCATTCAAAAGAAAATGTTCTGCTCTACAAGGTATTGTGTTTGCTTTTACGTTACATATATTATTTTATTTGATTACAAGCCTTCAAAATGGAATGTCAAGTAAACAAAAGTGACCATTTTCGACACCTCCTTCTGTTCGCGTTCAATCGAGAGAATAAAACTGCTCGCAATATTTGCGAAGTGTACGGTGGAGATGCTATGAATGAAATTACAGCTCGTCGATGGTTTTTGCGTTTCAAAGACGGTAATTTCGACCTGAAAGACATGGAGCGTTCCGGACGACCAGTGGACTCAAACCATATTATTCATGAAGATCCCCTTCAAACCACCGTAGAATTGGCTAAGCAGATGAATTGTTGTCACATGACTGTATACTGCTATCTTAAATCAATGGGAAAAGTCCAGAAGTTCAGCGCTTGGGTTCCACATGTTTTGAGTGAAAACAAAAATCAACGTTCAACAATTGATATCGCGAGCAGCTTTGGCAGCTTTATACCCTAGATTGAACGCGAACAGAAGGAGGTGTCGAAAATGCTCACTTTCATCTACTTGACATTCCATTTTGAAGGCTTGTAATCAAATAAAATAATATATGTAACGTAAAAGCACAATATCTTGTAGAGCAGAAAATTTTCTTTCAAATGACGTATAACCTTTACCATTTTGTTTTACTTTTGGTGCTCATTTTTAAATTGGAAAAAAATGGACACAACGTATGTTAACACCTAATACATTAGGTTAGTTTTTATATCACATTATAAATTGTCAACTTTGATCTTTAAATATTTACTATCGTTTACAGAGATTTAAAGGCACACATGACCAAGCACACTAAGCAGAAAAATTACTCCTGCAAGTATTGTGCCACCAAGTTCCTGCGCTCCGATCACCGCAACAGGCATGAGAAGAATTCACATGGCAATGTGGCTCCGCCCAGGTGACACAGACGCTCACACATGTGTCAAAACTTTTCAAATGAACCTTGTTAAAAAGAGAACTAATTAATACGGAATGCAATTTTGATGGTGATTTATAAAGAATTTTTGTTACATCGTCATAATTGCAGATTTCATAACTGATGACTAAATTTTATGTCATTATTTTCAAATACTGTGTAAAATTCTCATTGAATATTCTTAGTCTAAAGTATACACATATTTCAGACACCAAACATTGTAATTTATTTTTATCAAACACTGTTTATTCCAGTCTTGTTTGTGCTCCCCTGAAGATGAGGTGAAAGCCTTGAAACCGGTAGGGTTATACCGTTACAAAAAAGTGGAATAAACAGTGTTTGATAAAAATAAATTACAATGTCTTGAAACCTCCACAACGTTAATGCCTTAACTATAAACAACTATTTAACATGATGTTGCGTAATGACTATCCTTGTTTTGTCGGCCTAATTACAATTGCCTTCTTGACGCCAACGGGTTCCACATGCTTTATTTGTAAGAATGGTGCCAGTGTTCCGTGTTGTTGACCTACTTCAGATTCTTGCACGCACACCTCAAGACTCCAGTGTTGCTATCAGTTGCAATAATACAGGAATGAAGGAATAGATGGGCACTGACAAGTTAAATGGAGCGAGTTATTTAACCATTAAAGGGAATCATGTATAATATAAAACTTTCTTTGTATATTATTTCTACATTAATTATTCTATACAAGCTATTATATTTGCCATGAATCAACGACAATTGTCAAGTTCTCGAGATGATGTGGTGCCAATAGATGAGTAAAAAAACTTTATTGAAATAATTTATTTTTTTTTAATTTGCTATTGTATTAAAACAAACAATCTTCATATTATACATTTTATAATTATACACTGTTTTTTACTGTAATAATAATTTAAAATAGATAGTTTACTATCTATATATTTAATAAATAATACTCTAAAACTAAAACAGGGCAATTATTCAAATTGTAGTAGGATAACGGCGACAATTTTTTTTTCTCGCACACAGACGACTTTACCTCTTACGGCAGCCGTTCTAAAGTGTGCTAGTGTGGAATTGGTGTTAAGCTGCTAATCAATGGTAATGACATTAGCTGTACTGGTGCCATGAGCATTCTTAATGTGAAGCTCTAGCTGATCCTTAGACAGCACTTTCATCCCACACTGGCTGCACGGGTGTTCACTTTTCTTTGAATGGGTCAATATGTGTTTGTTCAATTCTCTGAAATGAAAAAGAAAATATCATGGTTTAGTCAGTGGTTGTCAAATTTTCTCAGTTAGTGCAATCAGTAAATAAGGATTTTTTCTTCAGTACCCAAAAATCCCAATAATTGTTCATTGACATTGTCAATTTTCAATTCATCGAACTCGATTTTTTATCAGGAAAATCAAAATGAAACGCTTTAATAGTTCTATATCCATTAAAGCTGTCACTGAATAAATAAATAAAATATATAGAACTATCAAGGCGGTTAATTTTGATTTTCCTAATTAAAAATGCAGTTCTATGAATTGAAAATCAACCTATGGAAAAAACCTATACAGATTACTGTATGTAGACGACATGGTAGTGTTGGCGGAGAGTGAAGATGAATTGCGGAGAGTGAAGATGAATTGCAGAGTTTGATAAGTAAAGTGTATGAAAAATGTGGAGAGAAAGATCTGAGAAAGATGTGGAGAGAAAGACCTGAGAAAGATATGGAGAGAAAGATGTGGAGAGAAAGACCTGACAAAGATATGGAGAGAAAGATGTGGAGAGAAAGACCTGAGAAAGATGTGGAGAGAAAGACCTGAGAAAGATATGGAGAGAAAGATGTAGAGAGAAATACCTGAGAAAGATATGGAGAGAAAGATCTGAGAAAGATATGGAGAGAAAGATGTGAAGAGAAAGACCTGAGAAAGATATGGAGAGAAAGATGTGGAGAGAAAGACCTGACAAAGATATGGAGAGAAAGATGTGGAGAGAAAGACCTGAGAAAGATGTGGAGAGAAAGACCTGAGAAAGATATGGAGAGAAAGATGTAGAGAGAAATACCTGAGAAAGATATGGAGAGAAAGATCTGAGAAAGATATGGAGAGAAAGATGTGAAGAGAAAGACCTGAGAAAGATATGGAGAGAAAGATGTGGAGAGAAAGACCTGACAAAGATATGGAGAGAAAGATGTGGAGAGAAAGACCTGAGAAAGATGTGGAGAGAAAGACCTGAGAAAGATATGGAGAGAAAGATGTAGAGAGAAATACCTGAGAAAGATATGGAGAGAAAGATCTGAGAAAGATATGGAGAGAAAGATGTGAAGAGAAAGACCTGAGAAAGATATGGAGAGAAAGATGTGGAGAGAAAGACCTGACAAAGATATGGAGAGAAAGATGTGGAGAGAAAGACCTGAGAAAGATGTGGAGAGAAAGACCTGAGAAAGATATGGAGAGAAAGATGTAGAGAGAAATACCTGAGAAAGATATGGAGAGAAAGATCTGAGAAAGATATGGAGAGAAAGATGTGAAGAGAAAGACCTGAGAAAGATATGGAGAGAAAGATGTGGAGAGAAAGATATGGAGAGAAAGATGTGGAGAGAAAGACCTGAGAAAGATATGGAGAGAAAGATGTGGAGAGAAAGATCTGAGAAAGATATGGAGAGAAAGATGTGGAGAGAAAGCTCTGAGAATGAATGTCGCAAAATCCAAAGTAATAGTAAGAGAAAAGTGTGAAAGGAAAAGTAAATGTGACATACGGGTGAATAATGAAAGATTGGAGATTCATCAGGCCATTCCCTGTTGGGGTGAGCAGAGAGGATATAGTGCTATACTTTCCTATCTCGATACACATCCTTAGCTTCTTCTACATCCATACACCTTCTCATACAACTTCTACGATTTCTCTGATTTCCTATATTTTCTTTTTTCAGAATATATATATTTTTAAATTTTTTTTTTATCCACTTTGCACTGATTTCTCCTGTTACACAAAGAGGGTCTACTTCTAGCGTTAGCTTATTCGTTAGGAAGAATATCAGCCAGGATTCTTCTCATACTGCTAGGCGGTACCGAGAATATATCAACAGTGTCATTCGGTTGGTTCAATATCTCTATACCACGCGTGACTGAGTGTTTAGCCATGATATTCGTCCTGTAAGTTGGTATGTAGAACAGAGGCTGATTCCTTGCACGGTTATATTTATTGGGTACATATAAACTTAGTGCTTCTAGAATCCCGGGACAGTTAAAGCAACCTTGGAAAACCTTTATTAGGAATATCGCAATGGATTCTTGCCTTCTTGTTTCGAGGCTTCTATAATATCGTTCACTTGATCCAACCATATTTTTTTGGTCTTCCTCTCACACGCTTTCCCCTCACATTTTCACTATATATGTCTTGTTAGTCTTTTTTCATTCGTTCCACATGCCTAAATCATGTCAGCATGCTCTTCTTCATCTTACTCAACATATCAACATATTCATCCTTAACTCTTCCCTTACGGTGATAAATTTGAAACGCGTGCTCCGGTGTTGGGTAGTGAGTACGCGATAAAAAATTAGCGATTTTAATTTGGAAAAATAAGAACATTCATAGATAATCCCCTTAATGAATTATAATTCAAGTTAAAAATTATAATAATTGAGATTTATTTGCTGAAAACATTAAAAAACCATCTGGCAACGCTCACCGAACGGGCGTACGTCTAACCTATTTGCAAGCCTAGAAGCTACTGTGGCGCGGGACGTCAGTCGCATACCCCGGCACTTACGCTTATGCTTGCGACGTTGAGACAATTCAGCTCCTCGCAATTCAGTGGAGTATGCAAGAGTGAGATGCGAATATAGTGTCGCGCTTCCCGCATACTATTCACCTATCGACAAGACACAATGTCGAGGCACTCACAGCGTTTAAATGCGATTTTGTTTCCGATATCTTCACAAAATACCCACGATATAGTCGATAAACTCTGATTATTATTAATATTATTTTTTAAATCAATGCGTAAATATATTATGGAGGAATACCTAAAATCTTAACCTTGTATTTATTATATTTATAGAGATATTGATGGTTATTAGAAGCAACGTGTAGAAGATACCCAACACCGGGAAGGAAAGGTTAAACACATCATTTTTTGTTCTGTTATACATTATGATGTCATGTATTCTTCTCAGTGCACACATTTTTACAGCTCCTATCACTCTTTTTCCACATCCATGTTTCACTCCCATACTTCAAAGTTGGCACCGAAATACTGTTGGGGATTATTCATCTTAGCAGATTTTGATACTGTTCATTTTAAGTATATATGTTTTAGTGCCCCGTGGACATGTTTCATATCGCTACATGCCGTTCAATATCACTTTTAACTCTTTCAATTTCTTAAAAAATACTACCCAAATACTAGTATTCCTCAACTTACTCCAATCTTTCATTGTTCACCCATATGTCGCATTTACTTTTTTTTCTATTTCAAGATATTGGTTATAAAATAAAATATCAATTGTAGAGACCAAATTTTGTACACACCCATTCAAATATTTCAAATTTAAAAAACATAAGACTAAGGGAGAATATTATAACTATGTTTAAACTTCTTAAGTATGAATAATTATAATAAATAGTTAATAGTCGTATACTGACTGCAGCCTGTAGAACTTGGCATGACACAAGTCGCAGGTGTACCTCCGCTCCCCCGTGTGGCGCAGCCCGTGCTCCTTTAAGTACTTGTTGGTGCTGAAGAGCATCCCGCACTCTTCGCACGAGTACCTCCTCTCCTTGGTGTGGGTCCTGGAATCACAGGGACGCTGTCTACCTAACGCACAACCTGCATATAAAGGGTCTTTCAAATTGTGCGATTTTTTGATTCTAAATTTTTAAATTCTTGAATAAAACACACAATTTGCTTTGATTTCAAAAAACATTTTATTGGTCATTGAAGTATAATGTATGACATTTAAACACTAAAAACAATATCCCCCAAATGTCCACCTCTTGCAGCTCCACAGATGTCCACTCTTTTGTCAAAATTTTTGATGACATTTTGGCATAATTGCGGTTCTAACTCACTAATAATGCGAATAATTTCGTTTTTCAGCTCAGAAATTGATCGGGGGTCATTCTTATAGACCTGGATTTTCATGTAACCCCAGAGAAAATAGTCCAATGGTGTCAGATCACATGATCTTGGTGGTCAATTAACATCATCATTTCCGGAGATTACAATAGATACAATAATTCTCAATTTGAATGTGTTGTTATATTATATACGACTCCATTTTTATAAATGTCATACATTACACTTCTCAAATGTCACAAGACCCAGGCAAGTTCGCGACGCCATCTGTGTTTTATCCAAGAATTAAAAAAACCGCTCAATTTGAAAGACCCTATATATATACGAGGGTGGTCTGATAAGTACTTAGCCTACAAAAGAATAACAAAAATTGTGGAAAAGTGGTGATTTATTTCTCAACATAATCTCCTTTGAGTTTGATACACTTGACCCAGCGATGCTCCAACTTCTTTAACCCGTCTGAAAAATACGTTTTCTGGAGGTCTGCAAAGTAGGCCTCCGTGGCGGCGATAACCTCCTCATTCGACTCAAATTTCTGCCCGGCGAGTGACTTTTTAAAATTTGGAAACAAAAAGAAGTCGCACGGGGCCAAATCCGGAGAATACGGTGGATGGGGCAGCAGTTCGTAGCCTAATTCTACCAATTTGGCCGTGGCGACGGCGGAGGTGTGAGCCGGTGCGTTGTCATGATGAAAGAGCACTTTTTTCTTTGCCAAATGGGGCCGTTTTTTCTGCAATTCGACGTCGAATCGGCCCAATAATTCGGCATAGTAGAGCCCTGTGACCGTTTTGCCCTTCTCCAGGAAGTCGATGTAGATCACACCTTTTGAATCTCAGAAAACGGTGACCATCACCTTTCCGGCCGATAGGACAGTCTTCGCCTTCTTCGGAGCACGTTCGCCAGGTGAAGTCCACTGTTTCGACTGTTCCTTGGTCTCGGGTGTGTACCAGTGTATCCATGTTTCGTCGACGGTCACGAAACGACGCAGAAACTCCTTCAGATTGCGCTTAAACATCGTCAAACACTGCTCTGAAGTGGTCTCACGGTTGCGCTTGTTGTCCGGAGTGAGCAAACGCGGCACCCATCACGCCGACAGCTTTCTCATGCCCAATACTTCATGCAAGATATGACCCACGCGGTCTTTTGAGATGCCTACTATCTCAGCTATCTCGCGCACCTTCAATCGGCGGTCTGCCAATACAAGATCGTGGATTTTTGTCACGTTATCCTCCGTGGTAGCCGTTTTCGGGGTACCTGGGCGTGGCTCATCAAAAACCGACGTGCGACCACGTTGAAACTCGTTAAACCAATTTTTGACGATCACCATCGAAGGAGAAGAGTCACCGTACACAGCATCCAAGCGCTCTTTGATTTTGCTGCGCGATTTTCCTTTCAAAAACAAAAATCGAATCACCGACCGATTTTGCTCTTTTTCCATTTTTCTCAAATCTGCGGACACGCTCGCTTCCACACGCGGTCAAAACAAAACTACGCCTCCGATTCGGCTGAAATTTTGACAGTAGCTGTCAACGAGAATGTACTACGCGATAAAAAATTGCTCTTGCGATAGTGGTGCCATCGGGCGGTGAGGCTAAGTACTTATCAGACCGCCCTCGTATGGGCCTGGGAAGTAAAAGACACCATTTTGATTTTGTTTCTACGATGATTTTTTAACTGGCCATAAAAATCAGTCTATTAAGTAAAAGTCCATTAATTAGAAGAAACTTTGTAATAAACTCTACTGTCAATTCTAAAAAAAACATGTATTTCGTAATTCTTAGTATTTTATCCCCAAAATGTATTTATGAATTCTAATAAATCAAAATTTGCCACGCAAATCATGGATCCACATAGTATCAGCCTTGATGGCAGAATGACCAGCCACCAAGTAAAAAATTATGTTGAAGTTGTAGGAATAGGGAATACCTACGTCCCTAAATAATTGTCAAACATAATTTGTTGTCAAAACAAAACAGGGTCAACGACCGATGAATCAAACTCCGAACTATTTACAATTGTCACATACTAGAAACGTCAACAATGTTTACTCACAAATATTTACGTTCTGTCTCGGCAAATAAATATACTACCCGCCTACACTAGTGCACGCGCAGGAGTGAGACAAAGTATATATTGCGAGCACATTCACTCACTACTATAAAATACCTACTTGTAGACAAATAAACATTATTATTCATCCAACTGTCAAGACTTGTTATTATTTACCCGCTATTCACTTTCACTTTTATCCGCATTCCTGAGTTTTATATTTATTTTGAATACATATCAAAATCATCACGACGTATCGAACAAAGCATCACGCTACATTGATGACCCCGAACGAAAAGGAACGCAGAATTCGACTAAAACGAATATAGCGATGTCAACATCAACATCATCAGCACGTCCTAATAGGACACACGCTAAATTGATAACGAACATCGCTACAAAGTTAATTTCTTGGGGGTTCCCCCCTATATCGAAAGATTCAATATCAAAATATCTCAAGATTATTATGGCAGTATGTGATTTCGAGTGTTATTTTTATAGAAATTATTCCGATTTTTTTTATTTTACCTTTAATAATTTCACAACTGTGATCATTAATTTGTCAAAAACTTCGTAGATTAATAATATCGTAATTTGAGTGTGTGACCAAATAAAAACCAGTGACATCATCATATTTATATTATGCGTGCAAACATAAACAAATTATTTCTTGAACCTTCGAAAAGACTTTAGTTTCACTTTGTGGTGCCATGTTTTATGTAAAAAGGAATAGAATAAATAAATAAAACACTTATTTTATATTTTAACCTGTTCCCCGCGGGAAGCACAAACGCCTGTGATCTGACGACAATCCAAGTTTCAAATCACAAATACTTAAAAAAAATGACACAAAACCGGAATAAAAATTGAACTAAAATTTAAAATAATCTTTATTCTAGCGACATCTCTGAAAACCTTGTCAAATAATATATTAGTTTATGAGATATTGTTGAATAAACAAGTGCCGAATTTTTTTGGTTTCTCAATATTTCCAGCATTAACGACCTGTCGCGCGGATCGAGTCCTGCGATGAGTCTCTCTTACGTAAATAAACATTACTAAGTCTCTCTTACGTAAATAAACATTACTAGTGCTATATGCATTTGATTGGGTGAGTGTCATGAAGCATTGATTTGATCGTAGCATTCCTTTGTTTATTTTACGTAATGTTTAGTTTATCTCCTTTATTTAATGAGTCTCCTTAAGAGTAATGACTATTATTTATTATCAAAAAATTACTTAAGTGTCATGTTTACTTGGTGTTGTAATCAAATATCAGTGGTTCTAAACAAAATATGTGTTTAAACTTAGAAATTAAAAAACACTGAAATTGTGCCGCGCACAGGATTCGTGGAATTTGATTTTTAACGCGGTGAACAGGTTAATAATAGCTCTCTGCTAAATATGTTTCCCATTTAAAATCACCCCTTGGATATCCAGACCCTGGTCTGCCCGTAAGATTATTTTTTTCCCGCCCCATTCACCATTGAATCACAACTCTCCCCACTTTTCTCCCCCTACCTCATTCCTCTTATATATTACTATTTACATTTGCAAAGGAAATATATTGTTTACAATTTAGTTTATCTTCACCTGATGATGAAGACGGAGGGAGGTGTACGAAACCGGCAGTAAACTCAAAATAAACCAGTGGTGAACACAACACATATAAAATAAGTGTTTTATTTCTTTTTACATAAACAAATGAATCTGTGTAAACAACTGACCGTGTCTCAATATTGCGACAAAACTTTGTTTGACTCAGATTATTTTTGCAGTAAGAAAAAGTGGCTTCGATGTTCCCAGTCGTTGGGAAGGCCATGCAAATTCAAATTATTTTTATAGTGATTGTGTAATTTGTAATTCAATTTTTTTGTGAAATTTACTCCCCTGAATGAACTTTTACTGTACGTAATAAATTAGTATGTTTGATGGAGCAATACTTTGATGTATGGGAGTGAAATGTGAATATGAAACTAGACAAAAGAACCGAATAAATGCAGTAGAAATGCGTGCACTTAGAAGAAAGACATTGGGTGACAATGTATGACAGAATACAGAATAAAATGATTAGGGATGAATATGATGTTAAGGCTGAAGTATTGAGTAAGATGAAGAAGAGCACTTTGAGATGGTTATGGCATGTGGAAGGAATGAATGAAGAAAAACTAACAAAACAAATATACAGTGCAAATTTGAATGGAAGGCATGGTAAAAAAAGACCAACGAAAGCGTGATTAGATCAAGTGAATAATATTTTGAAAGAAGGGAATGTAAAAAGTTCGAGAAATCATAGGAGCTATATGAGGGTATATGGATGTAGAAGCGGCGGAAGATGTGATGTTTATCCAAATATTTATATTATTTTCATTATGCACACTATTAACACACTTCCTCGGAATGAAGTTCTTCATTAACCCTTCCTGTCCCTGTGATGTGTAACAAGTACACATTGCTTCTAAAAACTCTAATATCTCTATAAATATGTATAATAAATACTGGGTTCAGATTTTAGATATTCCTCCGTAATAGATTTACGCATTGAATGAAAAAATAATATTAATAATAATTAGCACTTATCGGCCATATCAGAGATATTTTGTGAAAATCGGCAATAAATTCACCAATACAATCAAACGTGTGCCAGTGTGTGACGTCGATATATTCCTTCTAAGAAACTGCTATGGGTGAGGAAGCGACGCTAGTCACTCTCACTCTACTTCGGTATATGAAAACGCAAGAAATAGAATCGTTTAGTTTCTTCCTTCAAGGTATAACATACACAGTGTTAATCTTTCCGCCCTGTCAGTAGCTTATGGGCTTTCATATGAAGTGGTCTTTTCGCACGTTTTGTGAACGTCGGCTAATGTTTTTTCATGTTTTCAGCAATTAAATTTCAATTATTATCACTCTTGACTTCAAATTTAATTAATTTAAGCGATTGGCTATGAATATTCTTATTTTTCCAATTTGAAATGGCTCATTTTTATATGTGTATTGAATACACAAAACCGGAACACTCGGATGTTTTTAGCACAGGAAGGGAAAGGTTATTGAAATGATTAAAAACATATTTAAAACCTACATTAAAACAAAACAAACTAAACGCATAAGTCATATTACAACAGAATCAGACATAACAGTGAATATGGACTTCAATGACATTGTAGATTCATATACAGAGAAGAAAGCAATACGTAAACTGTAGTGGTTTGTTGTGGGGTGCAATTTTTTTTTTAAATTACATATTAAGGGAAAAGGGGTATATAAGTTGCAAACTGCCTAGGTGCGCAGTATATACAAATGCGGCAGTCTGTATACTTTTGATTTGGGAGTCTAAATAAAAAAAATGAATACATACGTGATGTGGTCCTTCAAATTTTTCAATCGGAAAAATCCCTTGGAGCAATACTGACACTTGTGAGGCTTTATCTTTTCATGGACTCGTTTCCTGCATCAAAATATTACAAATAATAAAAAATGTATCCATTTACATGACATAATTGTATGTTGACATAGTATGAAAACCAAGACTAACAATAAAAAAAAAGACAGGAGTTTAAAATTAATACTGAATTAATACGAATCTAGGTTTGTTGCCTTTCATATGTCGTGTCCTCAGTAAACTAGGCTTTACCTGTGTAACGATGGTCGTTATCAATGTAGCATGTGTCCTATTAGGACGTGCTGATGATTTTGATATCGACATCGTTATCTTCGTTTTAGTTGATTCTGCGTTACTTCTCGTACAGAATCATCAATATAGCGGATTGCTTATGTTTAGTTGCCGTGATGATCTTGATTGATATTTGTTTATTTATAGACTCAGGAATGCGGATATATAAAAACGAAAGTGACAACAGGCGATAAATAATAAGTCTTGACAGCTGAATGGATGACAATAAAATTATCTTTATTTCTCAGAGTGCGGACAATTTATACCAATGAATGAGCCAGTTCGCGATACATACTCCGTCTCGCTCTGGCACATAAATTGGCGGTAGCTTATTTATTTGTATTTAGAGATGGCTAGACAAATCGCGGGTACTACAAAAATAGTAAACATTGTCGCCGTTCTTGACGTGTAGATATCTATGAATACTTGATCGGTCAATGACCCTGTATGTTTATTAACAATAATTAATTTAATTTATTTGTGTTTTAACAATTCGCTTATTATTTTGACAATTCATTTAGGTAGGTATTCCTACACCTGTATCTTACTGAGGACATATAAATCATGGTGGAATAAGACAAGAGCGTGCTCATTAGGACAAAAACTGGCCCGCGCTGCTCATGACATCACTTTGGTAACACTGCGTGTCGCCATTTGTAAACTAACATTTTCTACCTGCATTAATAATAGGGAATAACAATGATATAAATTATTCATTTAAATTAAACTTATAGATTTAACCACAACACAATTTTTTTTCTAATTTCAAGATTGTTTTCATTTGTTTTATGTACAAAACATATTGTTTAATTAATCCAATATTATATAACAGTAATATTGTTTTAATAAGAATTAATAAATATTTCACTAAATATTAAACTTTTCATTTTAATCACTTGTTATTAAGGATTGAAAAAGATAAAAGGAATACGGATTATGCATTGCATTACTATATTTTGTGCAACATTTAATATTGAAATCTGTGCTGACGAAAATTAAAGCAAAAAAAATACGATTTTTTAATTTTTGACATTTATGAAATAAATATGTAAATTCAAAATAAATACAAATATGGACAAATATTCTTAATTAGGTACCTATTGGAATCATAGATATTTTGAAGTAACAAACAAATAGCAGTAGTAAGGGAAGGTCTATTTTTGCTGTCGTCGACCCCTAAATTTTTTTATTGAAACTATTGACCCCTAGAAAAAGCAAATCAACCCCAGGGGGTCTCCTGGTCTATACCAAACAGTAAAGAGTGTTTAATGTCTTTGTTTAATATTTCATAGTAAAATAATTATAAATAATTTAGCTCTATTGATAATAAATCAAATGTTCAGTAAATACCTGTATGACCCGGGTTTATTTGTTGAACTTTTCAACTTTTCTGAACCACTGCTTTTGTTGACCGTCCTTTTTTGATACAACAATTTTTTAATATTTAATCTGGTATGTTTGTCTGCTTAATTTTATCATTAGCAATTCGTTTAACTTTTTTTACAACATCACTCTCCCCACGTAAATCACTTTCGCCGTAAAATGTAAAAAAACACTTCAACTATTCTGGCGCATTTAAAAAAATCCTCACTAGGTATCCTTAAGAAGGTATTTTACTCTATATGCGTGAATTTCGGGCGTTTTTTTAGACTAAATAAAAAAAAAACAAAACAATATTTTTTTACAGTTTGTTTATTGATGATTCGAGAACGTACACAAAAATTTTTGAAAAAAAAATTGAAAATTCAAGATGTTATCAGCTGTTATATTTTGTCGTAAAAAAAAAAGGGGGGGTGAGTTGGTCGACATGATAACCCTTTCGTAAATCCGAAACAAAAATCATACACAGTTTCTTGATAAGAAATAATGCCATTATACCATAGTTGGTACAAAAGAGGGATTTTTTTTTTAAATCGTAAAATGGCGGCTTTCTGAAAATATGTTTTCATTTTCTTACCCTTTTTTTCAAATTTTTAAATATTTTAATAGTAAAAAAATTAGTTTTGAATTTTCCAAGATAGGGATGATATAAAAACATTTATCGAAGTTTCTTACTAAATTTGAAGGCAATCGGTTGGATAGAACTTGAGATTTGATGTCGACCAGGTCGAAAAAAGTTGTTTAGAGAAAAACGCGTTTAATATTTGAGATTATTGTCTGAGTCATACCGGCGCGTTGAATTGCTGCCTCATTTATAGCTATAACTTTGTAAATATTGAGAATTTTAAAATTAACTTTTGAGAACATATTCTTAAAGGTCTAAACTTGAAGAATATGCAAAAAACAAAAAAACTATTTTTTTTTTAATTTCTAGATTAAAATACCCCCTTAAGCCCTTGTAGGAATACCTACCTAAATGAATGAATAAATAAATAATTGTTAAACACAATTATTTAAATTAATTATTGTCAGATAGTAAACATACAGGGGCAATGACCGATGAAGAATTCAATGATTGTTACACACTACGAACAACGACAATATTTACTATTTACAGCGTCTGCAAATTGGCTAGCCATCTCCAAATATAAATAATTAACCTACCGCCAGTCCATGCGTTAGAGCAAGGCAGATATATATCGCGAATGTATTTACTCATTGGTATAAATTACTCGGACGCCGAGAAATAAACATATTAGTATTGTCATTCATTCAGCTGTCAAGACTTGCATTATTTTTACCCACGGTCCACTTATCGATTCACATCCGCATTCCTGAGCCTGTACTCATTGACTACAAATCAAGATCATCACGCGTATCAAGATAAGCAATCCGCTATATTGATGATTCTGTACGAGAAGTAACGCAGAATCAACTAAAACGAAGATAACGATGTCGATATCAAAATCATCAGCACGTCCTAATAGGACACATGCTACACTGATAGCGACCATCGTTACACCCTCTTTCGACATAGTTTCTATCCAAGAAAATTCCTCGTTTTTGTTGAATTTTTCACTGTCATTATTTCCTAAATGAGGGTGTTTTTCTTGCAGTTTGAATGCTACATAGCCAGTTAAATAACGAAGGCTTTCACTCTGCATTACATCATTTTATGATATTTGCATCTGTACATATCTTGATTATTCCTTATCTGTGTTATTGTCTTCACTGTCATTAAATGATCCTGTGAATCTGTAGACTGCTTCAAAACGTCATAAACAATGGCCTTTTTCACCTTTTGCTCAAATTTGGCTGAAGGATCAACCACATATTTTGATTTTGGGAGATTCAAAGAAGGGAATGCATCAGATTTAAAATTTCTATGATGTATGGGGGAGTACTGAAGCAATCTGTGCTTTAACGTGTTCCTCGCGGGAAGCACAAACGCCTGTGATCTGATCTGTAGCATTCCTTTGTGTATTTTACGTAATGTTTAGTTTATCTCCTTTATTTAATGAGTCTCCTTAAGAGTAATGACTATTATTTATTATCAGAAAATCACTTGAATGTCATGTTTACTTGGTGGTGTAATCAAATATCAGTGGTTCTATACAAAATACGCGTTTAAACTTAGAAATTTAAAAACGCCGAAATTGTGCCGCGCACAGGATTCGTGGAATTTGATTTTTAATGCGGTGTACAGGTTAATGGGGTAAAGAAACAGTATTCTTTGAAGTGCTGGGAGCATAATCTATCATTTTTAAATTTACGCGGTCTTTATGACAACAAGTGTTGAGCCATTGTCACGCTAGGAAAAGAGTAATATCTAATACTAGTTCCTTCAGATTTTCTGCTCCAATTGTTATAATCAAAGACTACACAATTAGGCATAATACACAATACACGGGTCAATTCACTTTAATGAATTAAAATTTTGACTATCAATATAGATCACAGTGGAAGCACTAGCAACATGTAAACAACGTAGTCACTGATAGCGCTGAGCAGCTGAGCACCCGCTGTTCCCGAGGTGATGTCATCGCATCGGCAGAAACTCCGCCCACATGCGTACGAGCACACCCTTGTCTTATTCCACTATGATATAAACATGAAAAATGGGTTGAACGATTGTGACCAATGTCTGGTTTGTACATAGTCTCTTTAAAATTTTTATGATTGATTGAAAGAGATTGCCACATGGTAATAAGCCCACCAGGTTGTACTGTATACAATGAAAATGTAATACAGTATAATTAACGCATTTCCATTTTATTGAAACTATTAATGCATTTCCATTTATTGATATTTAACACATTTCCACTTTACTGGAATGCTGAGAGTTGATTTTAAGAATTATGTATATGCAGACTATCGCGCCATCTCCCTGTTGGATAGGCAGAGAGGTGAGTGCCAGACTTTCCGATCCCTGAGTTTTCACATTTCACAAAATATATTGTGCAAGTAATGCACACTTTTCTTGGTCTTCCTCTATCTCACCTTCTACTCACATTTGCACTGTACAAGAATTTTGAAATTTGAATTAACCTTTCCCTTCCGGTGCTAAAAATATTGCGCGTTCTGGTGCTGTGTATTCAATACACATGTAAAAATGAGCTATTTAAAATAAAAATATTCATAGCCAATTGCTTAAATTAATTAAATTTGAAGTCAAAAGTGATAATAATTGAAATTTAATTGCTGAAAACATGAAAAAAACATCGGCCGACGTTCACAAAACGGGCGAAGAGACCACCTCAAATGGATGCCTGAGAGCTACTGAAGCGAGCGAACTGAGATTCTATTTCTTGCGTTCCCAAATACCGAAGTAGACTGAGAGTGAGACGTGAATAGCGTCACTTCCTCATCCATAGCGGTTTTTTAGAATGAATATATCTACGTCACACACTGGCACATATTTGATTGTATTGGTGAATTTATTCCCGATTTTCACAAAATATATCTGATGTGGCCGATAAGTGCTAATTATTATGAATATAATTTTTTAATTTAATGCGTAAATGTATTACAGAGGAATATAGTACCTAAAATCTGAACCCAGTATTTATTATATTTATAGAGATATTAAAGTTTTTAGAAGCAATGTATACTAGTTACACATCACAGGGAAGGAAGGGTTAAGATGTTTTAAGAATGAATCTTATTTAAAGGAATATATAATAAGATGCTGGCAAAGTTGACCCAGGTGAAGGCACTTATTACAATGAAACATTTGGACGATTCTGCGCTCATAAAACCAAATAAGCAAACAAATGTTCTAAACTGCCTTAAAAATATTTCCATCAGCAATTTTTGTACCTAAATAAAAACAACTTACACGTGTGATGAACGTAGAGCTTTATTCTTGAAGATCTGTCCACAGGTCTCACAGGGAAAGGTATCCTCTTCAGCATGCTGCTTCCTGTGTTGCCGCATTAGGTCCAGCGTAGGGAATCTCTCCTCGCACTGCGCACACTGTAGCACTTTGCCACTCTTCGCTAAGTGGTGGTAATTTACGTGAGAATTCTTAGATCTGTATGCTGTATGATAAAATACACAAGTAAACATTAGCAGAGGAAATTAATTCTTAAAGTATTCGCAAGCCCCTCTTTCCAAAACCACTTTTATTAATTAATCATACATTGTCAACCTATGTATTCTTCTTAGTGCATACGTTTATTCAGCTCGTTTCAGTATTTTTCCACGTCCAAGTTTAACTCCCATACATACAAGTTGGTAGAAAAATACTGCTGTAGACTATCATCTTAGCAGATTTTAATACTGCCTGGTTCAAGTATAAATGTTTAAGGGCCCCATTATCTTTGTTTCTTATTGCTACACGCCAGTTCGATATCTCTCGTAATTCTTTCACCATCTAAGAAAATACTACCCATATTTGGGTAGTATTTTCATAATTCCTCAATTTTAATCGTTCATTGTTTACCCATATACCGCACTTTCATTGTTCACCCATATATCGCACTTTCATTGTTCACCCATATATCGCACTTTCATTGTTCACCCATATATTGCACTTTTCTATCATCATAATAATAATAATAAAAGGACAATTTATATAGCACTCATTAGTATTATTGTAAAATTAAAAGTATTACCAAATAAATATATTTATGTTGTAAGGATATGAAGATAGATCTGAGATTGTTGTAAGGATAGGAAGATAGATCTGAGAATGTTGTAAGGATAGGAAGATAGATCTGAGAATGTAAGGATAGGAAAATAGACTTGAGAATGTTGTAAGGATAGGAAGATAGATCTGAGAATGTTGTAAGGATAGGAAGATAAATCTGAGAATGTAAGGATAGGAAGATAGATCTGAGAATATTACCAAATAAATATATTTATGTTGTAAGGATAGGAAAATAGACCTTAGAATTTTGTAAGGATAGGAAGATAGATCTGAGATTGTTGTAAGGATAGGAAGATAGATCTGAGAATGTTGTAAGGATAGGAAGATAGATCTGAGAATGTAAGGATAGGAAAATAGACTTGAGAATGTTGTAAGGATAGGAAGATAGATCTGAGAATGTTGTAAGGATAGGAAGATAGATTTGAGAATGTAAGGATAGGAAGATAGATCTGAGAATGTTGTAAGAATAGGAAGAGATAGATCTGAGAGTGAATTTTGCGAGATCCATAACGCAATTGGATTTCGCAACATTCATTCTCAGATCTTTCTCTTTGCATCACTCATACAATTTATTTGTCAAACTCTGTAAATTAATCTTCATTTTCTGGTAACACTACCATGTTATCAGCACACAGCAATCGGCACACATTCCCATTCCATATTTGCATGCCATAAAATTCCCTTCTTATTTCTTATTATAACAAGTCACTAGCAAACCATTATCCCTTATCTGATCATTCCTTACTCTATCATCAATTGCAATATGAGATATTATTTGCAAGTCGCACATTTCTACAGCATTTATCAATTTATATAATTTCCTTTTGGTGTATATATACCATCCAAAGTGAAACTAGGGCCGCTGTAGCACTTCACAATCTTCTAAGTCCTTGAATGCCAAATTGATAATATACAACTGGATCACACAAGCATGGACCCTGACACTCGAAAAACCAACAATAGTTACTGACCTTTGAAAACCGACTACTACGAACGATACTTGGTCCAAAACAGGCTTCAGGATAGCAGAAACTGAGATCTAATGAAGAAACTCGAAAATCGACAAAACAACTACTAATTACCAGCGAGATAAGATCGCCGAAGTTGCATTAATAGGCCATGTAAGCAGATCTCAGTCGACATGATCAACAAAGATCATTATACAAGCCCAACAACAGAAGACCACTCGGCAAGCTGAGAAAGAGGCTTTTAGATAATGTATAGCAGGATCTTAACCCTTCCTGTCCTGTGATGTATAACTAGTACACACTGTTTCTAAAAACTTTAATATCTCTTTAAATATAATAAATACTGGGTTCAGATTTTAGGTATTCCTCCGTAATATATTTACGCATTGAATGAAAAAAATAATAATAATCAGCACTTATCGGCCACATCAGAGCTATTTTGTGAAAATCGGGAATAAATTGACCAATACAATCAAACGTGTGACGTATGTATATTCATTCTAAAAAATCGCTATGGGTGAGAAAGCGACGCTATTCACGTCTCACTCTCACTCTACTTCGGTATATGGGAACGTAAAAAATAGAATCTCAGTTCGGTCGCTTCTCTCGTTTAGTAGCCAGCCGGTTTTCGTTCGAGGTGGTCGCTTCGACTGTTTTGTGAACGTCGTACGATGTTTTTCTTCATGTTTTCAGCAATTAAATTTCAATTATTATCACTTTTGGATTCAAGTTTAATTAATTTAAGCGTTGGCTATGAATATTCTTATTTTTACAATTTTAAATAGCTCATTTTTACAGATGTATTGATTTTTTTAGCACAGGAAAGGAAAGGTTAAGAAGGCTGAGTGTGAAAGGGGACTGAGAGAAGATGGTGAGTGACTGATCACCTTGGAGAAAAATCGCCCGGGAGGCTAAGAAATAGGAGGTAGACGTGTATATTATATAGTGAATAATTTTAATGTATACACTAAAAGATTGTTATACTTTGAGTTTTGTGTAAATAGCGAAATGCTGTTTACACAAAGTTCAAATGCCGAGTGTGTAAGTGTAAATAAACAGGCATCTTGTAGGCATCCCAGCAGCAAGATTACCTAGGTTTTCCCTACCTCGGAAGGAGTGGTGTACTCTAAATAGAATCAGATGCGGAGTGGGCTGCACTGCATATGCTATTTATTTATTTTTTCAAAACAGGCTTAGCCCAATTACTTGGAAAAATACAAGACATTAAAAAAAAGAAAATTTACATAGAAAAAAACGAAAAAATTATATAAAATAAAAAATAATGCATATGCATACATACGAGTAAAAACACACAAACATATGATACACATATATTCACAGTCGCTTAAGTATGTTGATGAGTGCTTTCTAACGCGCTCAATCTTAGAAGAAAATTTACTTTTGCTTTTGGTAATGTGATATGAAATATGTCAATATCCGAAGCAGTCCCGTTCAGAAGAGTTAAGGCCCTTCTAACAGACATAGCGGCTGGAAGACCCGTTCTTGCATATGTTATTGAGAACAGTTCTTGCCGGCGCAGTCTAGTGTAATTGTTAGGAACATTTAACGCTAATCTTTGTAGTAATGCTGGACAGCTCACAACTCCTCGAACGAGATTGACAACGTATACCAGGAGATGCAGATATCTTCTTACGCTCAAGGAGTTATACTCGAGCATGCCCAGCAGAAACTGAGTAGGATAAAGCCATGGATAGACACCGAACTCTCATATAGAGATATCGTAGATATTTTTTTTGTACTTTCTCCACCATGAGCGAGTTCTGTGCCCCCACCGGGCTCCAAATGCAAGCATTGCTTTCTAGTTTGCTACGGATCAAAGAATTAAACAACGTTTTGAGCACCAATTGGTTTTCAAACGACTTAGAGATTCTCATTACAAATCCTAGAGTTTTATAAGCTGATTTGCACATAACCCACAAGTGGGGCCTAGCATAGTCGCCTTTCTGTTAATGCGGGGAAATGCAGACCATATCGTACTCTGCTGCTCATTGCCTGCGTTCTCTGGACACGTGCAGGAGCTACACCTCATTGGAGAAGACACACTGTGTATGAGGGCCAAATGCAGAAGAAAAAGACCAAGCGAAATACTGTCTTGGAAAAGGATATACCCATACGGAAAACAGTGTGGAACTTTCAATTTAATAAGGATGGTCTTACATTTTTTGCAAATTTCACAAAAATATAGCAGTCCTAAATGTTGCACTTTAATATGCCTCCTCCGGGAACTCTTGTCCGTGAAGTCTTTAGAGCAGTGGCCGCAGGGGAACTTGCTTTTGTAAACAGAGCTCGCAGAAGTCTTTTTAGATTTTTTCTTTTTGGTTTTTATCTTCTTCGCTGTATGTTTTAATGGCAGGTCATCTGAAAGAGATGAAATAATATTTTTAGTAAGTAAACTTTAGAATTTTTAATGATATTAAGTTAAATAATTATTTTGATGTAATGCTACTTTTCCTGTAAAAAGGATAAAAAGACAAAAAATATATATTAAAGAGCTAAATACATAAATTTAGTTTTATTGAGAGCGACATAATATGTACATATACCACATATACGACAGTTGCTACTTAAGTTTTGACAAGTAAAAACAAATATTTATCATCGAAAATGGCTTTATTGTTTTTCAAAATACTCTCCATGAAGATCAATACACTTTTGCATGCGTTTGAACCAATTTTCGAAGCACTTTTTCCACTCTGAATGAGGTAACTTCAAAACATGCGTTTTGAACGCATCAACCGCTTCTTCAGGCGTCGAAAAACGTTGACCTCGCAATTTATTTTTGATGTTCAGGAATAAAAAGAAGTCATTGGGTGCCAAATCAGGGCTGTACGGCGGATGACCATCAATTCGATGTTTTGAGTGCTCAAAAAGTCACTTGTTTGGGCCGATGTGTGAGAGCTCGCATTGTCGTGGTGGAGAATGATCCGTCTTCGGCGGTTAGTTTCTCCTCATTTCTCCGAACACTTCTGGCAAACAAATGGTGGTATACCATTCAGAATTGACCGTACGACGTTCCACTAAAGGCACTATTGCGACATGACCATTTATACCGAAGAAACAAGCCACCATTTGCTTCGAAGTGCTTCGTGCGCGAACAACTTTTGTTGGATTTGGCTCATCTTGAAAGACCCATACAGTCGAATGCTGTTTAGTTTCTGGCTCATATGCATAGATCTTCGCTTCGATGCTTCGTGCGCGAACAACTTTTGTTGGATTTGGCTCATCTTGAAAGACCCATACAGTCGAATGCTGTTTAGTTTCTGGCTCATATGCACAGATCCATGATTCGTCGCCTGTCACGATCTTATAGACGTCTTTTGAAGCACCGCGATCGAATTTTTTCAACATTTCTTTGGACCAATCGACACGAGTCTTTTTTTTAGCGATTGTCAAATTATGCGGTATCCAACGCGAACAAATCTTTTTGATGGGCAAATGTTCATGCAATATTGAATGTATGTGAGTGGAACTAATGCCCAAACATGACTCAATCTCACGATAAGTCACATGACGATCTTGCAATATCAGTTCACGCACACCATCAATGTTTTCTGGCACAACAACCGATTTTGGACGACCTTCACGAAATTCGTCCTGGAGCGAACTACGACCACGATTGAATTCGGAAAACCAGCGAAACACAGTGGCCCGGAATGGTGCTTCATCAACAAAAGTTGAAGCGAGTTGATCGGCACACTGTTGTTGAGTTAGTCCACGTCGAAAATCATAAAAAATCAACACTTGAAAATGTTCACGATTTAATTCCATTTTTGGCCGAGATGAATTTTTCAAGTCACTGTAAACAACACAAATAGCACTCGTATGACAAAACTTTCTGAGCATGTATACCATTAAAAATGTCAAACTTTACGATGCTGATGTCAGATTTGACGTATCTACACTGGTGTTGCCATATCTCAAAACTTAAGTAGCAACCCTCGTATATCCTGAAATTACACAAATATTTCAAGACAGGGAAAAGAATATACTTTTAAGAGAGAAAGTATCAAAAAGTCTAAGCTCATCTCAAAACATTCCCCCAGTCGAGTTACAACCCCATCAATAGACGATGAACTTGGCTGTGAGGACATCGGATGTTTTTCAGCCCACAGCCCACATCGGATGTTGAACTGAGTAAAATATAACCATATTTGGAAAAATCGGAAAAAAAATATGGTGTCAGATAATGCAAAGCATTAAGAAAAACATTAATACGCATGTGTGGAAAGGATTCAAAATATTAAGAAAGACATTAATACGCACCTATGCAAAGGAGGCAAAACATTATAACGCACGTGTGGGAAGGATTCAAAATATTAAGAAAGACATTAAGGGGGTATACTAGTCTAGAAATTAGATTTTTTTTGCATATTTTTAAAGTTTAGACTTTTAAAAATATGTTCTCAAAAGAAAATTTTAAAATTCTTAATATTTACGAAATTATAGCTATAAATGAGGCAGGAATTTCGCTGCACCAGTATGACTCAGACAATAATCTCAAAATTTTAAACGCGTTTTTCTCGAAACCTCAAGTTCTATCCAACCGATTGCCTTCAAATTTGGCATAAAACTTTGATAAATGTTTTTATATCGTCCCTACCTTGTTTTTTTACTATTTAAAAAAATTTAAATGACATATTTGAAAAAAAGGGTAAAAAAATTTCAGACAGCCGCGTTTTTTCGATTTCAAAAAAAAAATTCTCTTTGGTACCAACTAAAACGACATTATTTGTTATCAAGAAACTGTGTATGATTTTTGTTTCAAATTTACGAAAGGGCTTCAATCATGTCGACCAGCTCACCCCCTTTTTTTTACGACAAGATATAACAGCTGATAACATCTTGAATTTAACTTTTTTTTTGTACATTCTCAAATCATCAATAAACAAACTGTAAAAAAATACATAGGAAAAATGTTTTGTTTTTTTTTTTTATTAAGTCTTAAAAAATGCACGAAATTCACGCCTCTAGAGTAGATCTCTTAATACGTACTTATAGAAAGGAGGCAAAACATTAAAAAAATTATTCTAACGCACGTGTGGAAAGGATTCAAAATATTAAGAAAGACATTTATACGCACCAATGGAAAGGATGCAAAACATTAATATAAAAAAAAAACATTAAGAATAAATTATAACCAACCATCCATTTCCTCTTGTTCTAAATCCTGTGTTACCGACTTATAATCAAGTGTTTGGACAAACACCATATCTTCATTTCCTAAATCCGAGATCCCATCAGAATTGTAATAATAATTATCAAAATCTTCTTTCTTCACTGATGACTCCTCTTTCCCATTAAAGTTATCACAACTATTGCCCTCAGTTTCTGAATGCTCATTATTTATTATTTTAGAGTTTATTTTCTTATTCCAGCGTTTATGTGATTTGGGTGAGAAATATTTGAGCAACTTTTTATTGGAGTTACCGGCTAGTGTTTGGAACTCATAAGCTGATAAAAGGCTCTTCAAACATTCTTGACAAATTTTTAGCGGTAAACCATCATTCTTCTGAATCTGAAATATAATATAATAGAATTTTAAAACTTATATATTAAAGTGGAACCTCTATATATCATTTTTAAAGGGACCTATTGAATTAAACTATAAATGGCGGGAAAATGATAGATGCGGATGTATTGGGTGTTAACAAAAGTTGTGTCCGTTTTTTTCAAATTTAAAAATGAGCACCAAAAGTAAAACAAAATTGTAAAGGTTATACGTCATTCGAAAGAAAATTTTCTGCTCTACAAGATATTGTGTTTGCTTTTATGTTACATATATTATTTTATTTGATTACAAGCCTTCAAAATGGAATGTCAATTAGACAAAAGTGAGCATTTTCGACACCTTCTGTTCGCGTTCAATTGAGGGTATAAAGCTGCCAAAGCTGCTCGCGATATTTGCGAAATGTACAGTGGAGATGCTATGAATGAAAGGACAGCTCGTCGATGGTTTTTGCATTTCAAAGACGGTAATTTTGACCTGATAGACATGGAGCGTTCCGGACGACCAGTGGACTTCGATGAGGACCGCTTAAACCATATTATTCATGAAGATCCCCTTCAAACCACCATAGAATTGGCTGAAAAGATGAATTGTAGTCACATGACTGTACACCGCCATCTTAAATCCATGGGAAAAGTCCAGAAGTTCGGCACTTGGATTCCACATGTTTTGAGTGAAAACAACAAAAATCAACGCACAATTGATTTATTGAAAATCAACGTCGAATGTTCATTTTTGTCAACGTCGAACGTTGATTTTTCAAAGATAAATAGTTTTACACGGCTGGCATAGAAAAATTAGGAAAGCGGCAAACAAATGTTGTTTTAGTAGTTAGTCCCGGGACTTATTGATCGATGTGTTATTGTACATAAATGTGTGTTAAAAATAAAATTATAAAATGTAGCGCAATCAAAAATTGAAAAAAGATGTATATTTTATTTTAATTTAAACAATTTTTCACCGTCATTAATATTTTGTCAGTTTTATTTCCATAGCAAAATTTTTTTTGCTAACAAATGACATTTTTTTTCAACTTTAGTTATTGTATATGAATAAAAAATATTTTTCAAAGGCCATGTATGCTTTCAAAAACGAAGGTATAGGTGGCGGACCTTATTCATCAACATCTTCAATCTTTCTCAAATGCTGTTTCCTTCAACCTTGCGTTCCCCTACAATCCTCTTCAGGGTGGCTGGTGCAAGCAGCAGCGGAAACCAGCGCAAAGTAACAAGTATTCACGTATATCTTGAATATTTAGCTTATTTTTTACCAGAGCCATTATTCTAATTTAAACTGAGCATTTATATATTTGATATGAAATATGGTTTTAAAATTTTCCCGAATGCCCGGGTGCCGAATTCAATAAAGGCAAAGGGAGGAAAACAATTTAGGCAGTCG
This sequence comes from Odontocerum albicorne, assembly GCA_949825065.1. NCBI lineage: Eukaryota > Metazoa > Arthropoda > Insecta > Trichoptera > Odontoceridae > Odontocerum > Odontocerum albicorne. The sequence goes on from OX463848.1 coordinate 45,111,664, forward strand.
ATCGGATCGTGGTTGTTATTGCGACAGGAGTTTGAGTGCTTGGGCTTGCAAGAGGAATGACTTGTGGAAAAGGTTTGTGTGAGCTCTTGAGTGTGCTGTTTTTTATTGTTTTATACTTATATTTTTGTTTTTTAACTTTTCTGATTATGTGCGGTACATTGTGGGGTGAACGTTTTTGGTCTGTCTGGAGTGATGAAGTGTGAGGAGTTTGATTTCGCGTGATGTATACATATGTAATTGAGTGTTACTGCTTGTCAGGTTGATGAGAATGTGCAACGGGGTTTTATAAATTAAAAAATCGGAAAGAAGTATCGATTTATCTTTTCATGCTATGCATGCCTCAGTGAGATACAGGAAAAGCCTAATTTACTGGGGACACGACAAATGAAAGGCAACAAACCCAGATCCATAAAAATTGTGTCCAAATAAAATTACTTACCTGTTGTTTTTTCACAAATAATGTATATTTCTTGTTATGTGTAAAACAAATAAAAAAGTTAGTATTTTCTCAGATAATTTCTTGATGAAAAGTTACGAGGAATATTGAACAGCATGTCGAGATAAGAAACAAAGTCAATGGGACACCCAACTATCAAAATTTGCTAAAATGATAGTCTACAACAGTGCTTTAGAATCAACTTTGATGTATGGGAATGAAATGATGTAGAAAAAGACAGAAAAGAGCCAATAAATAGGTACATGCACTTGACAATTTGCCTTAACATTGTACTATAACTACCATATTTAAATTGTAAACATTTTAATGTGAATAATAAATATAGAAATGTATTTAAAAAATTACTTTTCATCACATATGTTATTTTCCCAAACATTTCATTTATGTGTATTCGTCTCCGTTTCTTCCGCAAATATTGAAAAAACAAATACAATGGAACCTCTCATAACGAGCACCTCTCATAACGAGTAATTCGCATAACAAGCTAAACAGATTGTGAAAAAAATGCTCCCTTAACGAGCGACATTTCGCATAACGAGTGACGCAGAAAGGGGAAGTCCCATCTTCACGTCACTCACTTGTGAGCCGGGACTTGCGCGCCAGTGCGTCAGTCTCTGGTTAGCACTCGTTCCGCTAGCACGTTAGTGTCACACGTGATCACACATTTTTCCAAACTTGTGTTCAGACATTATTTGTAATTTTTTTTGTGCAAAGTTTAATAACCCTTGCAAAAATGTCCCTGAAGAAAAAGCCACAAGAAGACAGCCATAAGAGAATAAAAGTAACTGTAGAAATGAAACGTAAAATCATTGAAAAGCGAGAACGAGGTGTGAGCGTGGCTGATCTAAAGCGCACATACAATCGGTCTACATCAACGATTTGATCTATCCTCAAGAACAAGGACAAAATTAAGAAGATAGATGCTTCAAAGGGAGTGACAAGAATGTCTACGAAACGGTTACCTATTCTTGATGATGTTGAAAGGTTGCTTCTCATATGGATAAACGAAAAGTAATTGTCAGGCGATACTATTAACGAAAACATCATTTGTGAGAAGGCGAAAGTTATTTTCGCCGACCTCGTTAAGAAGACGCCAGGATCATCAACTGCCAAAAAAGAAGTACAATTTAAGGGAATTCACGGATGGTTCGAGAAATTTAAGAGAAGAACCGGCATCCACAGCGTTGTGAGGCACGGTGAATCAGCAAGCTCTGACACAAAGGCAGCAGAGAACTTCATCAGCGACTATAAGAAGCTCGTAGATTCTGAGGGTTACCGGATTTTACTTCTAGTAAAAAAGAATTAATTATTTGTCATAAATTCATAAATAAAAAACTATAGTAGTTATTTCGATTTTTTTATTGTTTTTTGCAAATTGAAATCGCATTCCGGGTTGTTGCGCTCCTTAACAATTTATAAGTATGTAATTTTATTTGAATCAACGTTCAAAATAAAATAATTGAGTATTTTTTTCGGCATGGAACGCATTATCGTATTTTACATTGATTTATATGGGAAAAATTATTTCGCATAACGAGTGTTTCACATAACGAGTAAGATTCTGGAACGAATTATTCTCGTTATGAGAGGTTCCACTGTACACCCTTTCCTCAATCTACGCGTAGATACGTTCCGCGAAAAAAACGCGTAAACGAAAACCGCGTAAAAAAGAGATGGTGCTTATACAAAATCATGAGATAGGTTCCAGGATATAAAAAATCGCGTAAAAAATATATTTGAGGATAAGTTCCAAATAACGGGTAACAAATCTATAATTATACAAAGAAATTAAATAAAATTTCACTATGACAATATTTTTATATTTAAATGCACACACATGCAGCATAAGTTTTACTAACATAGTAAAAGTAGGGAAGGAATTAAACATTTACATAATATGTTCACATATATAAACATATAATAAAAGAAACGATTTTATTTTATTCAGAATTTTCGCTGCTCTCTTCTAAAGCAACTGTTTTTTTTTTTCTTTTTCTTCACAATTGTTGGTTCAACGTCGCTACCATCAGTAGAAATATCTAAAATGTCTGATTCTTTTGGAGAAAAACTCTCTCTGGTTAGTTTTAAAAAATCTGTAACTAACGTTTGTTTTTTATTTTTAGTCATTTCTTTATGAACTTCATATTGCGTAAAAATATTTTTAACTCTCGTTGAATTTTTTTCAACATTGGAATCATATTTATTACCATATTTTTCTATTTTCTGGCTGATTGAATTAATTCGCTCACATTCATAGCAGTAATAATATATGCTGTAGAAATGCATGCACGGAGAAGAATACATGGGATGACAATGTAGGACAGAATACGGAATGAAGTGACTAGAGATGAATGAGAGCTTAAAGCTGGTGTTGAATAAGATGAAGATGAGCCGTCTGAGTTAGGGCATGTGGAACGAATGAATGAAGAGAGACTAACAAAACAAATGTGAATGGAAGGTGTGGTTGAGGAAGACCTAGGCAAGTATGGTTGAATCAGGCGAATTTTATTTTGAAAGAAACATAGAAAGTCAGATAAATCGTAGGAGTTGTATGGATATAGAAGAGGTTAAGATAGGAAATTCTGGCGTTCTGTTTTGTCTGCCTACCCCAGCGAGGAAGCTGCGTGATGGTACGTATATACGTAAGTTTTAGGAAATTTGAAGAGTGAAAGAATAAAAAAAATCGGTATTTTACATTATTTGCACAATGTAAAAAAGGGGACGTTGAAAATGAATACACACCGTGAAATTTAATAAGGTTTTCATCATTTTATGGCATGAAACCTCACTTGAATTCATATTGTGTTTCGGTGAGAATATGTCTATCTCCGCTCTGCTGTCCAGGCAGGTCCGGCAAGTGGAATCTACATTCAAATCCATCTTATTCCAACTATAATCACTTCATAAACAGACAAAATATTTGTGTTTTGATCATTTCGTTTTAAAATGTCAAATTGAATCAAAATGTAAAATTTGCCTTTCTTCCTCTTTTTCTTAATTACATATCATTCGAAGGAGAGAAATACCATTATAAATTCCACTGGGCTTTATTATCAACTATAATGTCGATAATAAAATTAAAATTTTCAATCCAGGCTATGTGCGATAGAAGGCTACCGATAAAACTTTAGAGTAAGATCTACAAAACAGTGATCAGGGCCTATACTACGAGTATATGTAGCCGAATGTTGGCATTTAAATAAAAACGAGATATAAATACTTCATGTCACGTAGATGCTTATGCTACGGTGGTCACTGAGCGTCACTAGAAATTAATAAAGTCGCGGAACAATAGAGTGGTGCCAATAGTAGATTAAGTCTGGGAAGCACGACTACGCTGGTATGGGCACGTGCAACGACAAGATGAAGACTCAATGCTAAAGATAGTCAAGAATTGCGAAGTGCAAGAAAATCCCGCATAAGAAAGTGGATACTCAAACTATTTCGGAGTGATTGTCGAAATGGAAGAAGATCCACGCAGCCAACTCCAAACGAATGGAATAAGGCGTAGCAAATTTTCTATAATGAAATAGCGTGCGATTTGTTGCATTGGTTGACATTTCAAAGCATGTTCTGTCCAATGAAATTGAGGAAGTTTATAATACAAGCATTCAATGTTTTTCAAGTTTATATCGTATTCTTAGTAAATTAATTAATCTTAAACCAATTATTGGAAGTTGGATGGCTGTAAACAACATTTCCACGTTTTTATGTATCTTTGTTTTTATCTTAAGGTTCATCAATATGTTAACCCTTTACACAGTTTAGAAATGTTTTCTGATTTGAACACCTTTTTTATTCTGATTTTTTATGCCCTACAATCAACTTAACACAATGAATGGGCTATGATAATTTTTGATAAGGTATAAGACAACATATTTTTATAGCTAGTTAATATACACATAATGTACATAAGTAATATATACACAGTACAATACACAGAAGCACTCTTGTAAAATTATATAAGTACTCTTAGGTTAACGTTTCCCTCGACCGTGATCATATTCTCATTTGACCGCACAAATTTCAAAATGGGTCCGAAAGTATTATGTATTCAAGGTTTAAAAAAAGATGAAGAAAAAAGTTGTATAACATAAAAATATATATAGCCCCTAAAATGTTAAAACGCAGATAACGTTAAAAATGGCATTATGATTGTCAACCTCCAGCGTATGGAGGAACGTTAAGAAGACAAAGATGCAAACCCTGTTGTTTCATGTCATGTAACTGTCAGCTACCGGTTTAGGTCAACTCAAGGTAGTATGGTCAAGGCAATGTGAAAGCTGGCCTCAAATGCACGATTTTCCGGTTTCATATTCTTTTTATATATACAAGAATAAAGTATTCGCATTGGATTTTTCAAAATAACAAAAATATATGTAAAGTGAATTTAATTCAAAATTCCTGCATTTCGTATACACATTAATATTGTTGTGCAATGCGATACAATTTTCATTATCATGTACTGAAAACAAGGGTTTGTTTAAATTTTGAACATCGAAACTCTTAAGTTACTTTTATTTTGGTATGTTGAAATATAATTATTTTCACTGTTAAATATTATATCAAAGTTTTTTTATATAAATTCAAAACTAATATGAATCGAAAACTTTCTTCTTTAAAGTTTATCTTTTCTAAAAGGTTTGTGATCATCTCAACTTTTGAGGAAGCAACTCTAGACATATAGTAGATGTGATACCACCGTGAAACTATGGTTCTTAAATCATTAAATGCGTCTTCTTCTCACACTTACCTAATTTTTGTCGAGATAACTTTATTTTCGTAATAATAATATACAATAAAGTACAAAGACTAAAAATATAACGCATTTTCGCGAAATAATAAATATTCGGATATTGCGCTTTATGTGACAATATGTTGCCTTACGTCCTAAAGCTGATAGCGCGCTGTATAGCTCCTTTAAGTACTCTCCGTATAGCGTAAGGAAGTTTGTCCTTCGTTGGTGTGAAATATTCCGCCGCTCGCCCGCTCGTGTCTGATATCAGCTGGAAGTTGGTATTGGGTAATATTTCCATTACATGGAATAGGGGTGTAAAATTTATTCGTGGAAATTCTCTTCAAATTGTCCTAAACCATGGCGCACTGTATGCGAGTTTTGCATCGCCAAGTAAGTCTATTTTTATATAAATACCTAGTCTTCATACACCGCTAAAAAAATCATTTATCGCTTCTACGTCAAATGCGTTTTGATTTATTACAAAAATGCGTCTAAATTTGAAGTACATAAGTTTTAAATTGCTCTTAATACGTTTTAACTGATTACTCGTTAACAATTTAATTCAAGTATTTAAAATCACAATTGCTCGCGTTTTCTTTTCGGCCGATTTTTTTTACGATGAAAACCGCATAAATTTTTTTGGTATTATGTAAAAAAAAATAAAAGTTATTTTCGTATCTCGGAGCTTATCTTCCATTACTTTCTATATATATTTTATTATTTTTTCATTCAATATGCTTGAAGTCTTACATAACCATCATCATCATCAAGCCGAATCTCTATTGGGATAAGAAGAGAGATTTGATCCGTTTTTTTATGATATCCTGTTACTCTTTGCATAATAATTTTAATAATTTTCCTTAGGGGGGACATGCGAAGGTAGTCCTTGGGGAAATCCAGCAAAGATGTTTCAGCATATCACCATTGTCTGCTGCTGCAGCCAAGGTAATGTTTATTTATTTATCTTAAATTTTGCATAATAAAATTTGTTATGTAATCATTTGACATTTATTAAAGTTGTGAAAACTTAACCTCACAATGTTTTGTATTTTAGGTGGCTATGTCCAAATTCGACAAGAATTCCTACTTACCTTATGAAAAGCTAACCAAGAATCTGGAAATTGTCAAGAAAAGGCTAAACAGGCCGTTGACTCTGTCAGAAAAAGTTCTCTATTCTCATATAGATGATGCTAAGAACCAGGTATGCCATTTTTTGTTCTTCTTTGTGATAAGGAAAATATTGAAAATTGATGATTTATTTAAAAATTCACATAGTTATAAACATAAATCTCAGGGTATATTTTATACAGCACCATTTAGAGAGCAAACTCTCCTCAAGGGCGCTTCAACTTGTGATTAGAACCCACTATTATTGAGAGATTAAAAAATTAAAAAATAAAAGTAAGTTGCGTGTAAGAATAGGAAGGTAGTGGTTGCGGCCATTAGATTAGATACTTTTCCGCATCTATATATGTTTATAAAAGTAGATTTGGCGAAAAAACCGCAGAAAACTTACTGCAGGAAGGCGAACTACGAAGAAACCTTTGTAGATCTTATAATATGTGACACATTCGGCTTTAGGTGTAGTGTAGTGTTCATATTTGATCATAAATTTTGATAACTTGACTTTGAAACAGATACAGCGGATATGAGAATTTTAAACATCATTATCTGATTATTAACAAAAAACCAAAATATTTATGTTAAATGTTTGAACTCTGTTTTACACTTATTAAATTACCTATAAATTTCTGAAAAATTGTTTACAAATAAAATGTATGTATATTACATTAATTTTTCCTACATAAATGCATATAATAATAGATGCAAAAGAGACAAGAAATAATAAACCTTTCTAAATAATCCACAAGCCTTTAAACAATCTCATGAGAGATTCTATCATATCAAACTTGAACTAATTACAAGTTCTTTTTATTTATAAATCTCTGTAAAAGACAAACTGGCGATGATTTTCTACACATTTATCCTCTGTTCCTATTTTCTACATACTATACTTATCCTCTGTTCCTATTTGCTACACACTTATCCTCTGTTCCTATTTTCTACACACTTATCCTCTGTTCCTATTTTCTACACACTTATCCTCTGTTCCTATTTTCTACACACTTATCCTCTGTTCCTATTTTCTACACTTATCCTCTGTTCCTATTTTCTACACGCTTATCCTCTGTTCCTATTTTCTACACACTTATTCTCTTTTCCTATTTTCTACACACTTATCCTCTTCCTATTTTCTACACATGCTCTGTTCCTATTTTCTACACACTTATCCTCTGTTCCTATTTTCTACACACTTATCCTCTGTTCCTATTTTCTACACTTATCCTCTGTTCCTATTTTCTACACACTTATCCTCTGTTCCTATTTTCTACACACTTATCCTCTGTTCCTATTTTCTACACTTATCCTCTGTTCCTATTTTCTACACGCTTATCCTCTGTTCCTATTTTCTACACACTTATTCTCTTTTCCTATTTTTTACACACTTATCCTCTTCCTATTTTCTACACATGCTCTGTTCCTATTTTCTACACACTGATCCTCTGTTCCTATTTTCTACACACTTATCCTCTTCCTATTTTCTACAAACTTATCCTCTGTTCCTATTTTCTACACACTTATCCTCTGTTCATATTCTACACTTATCCTCTGTCCCTATTTTCTTTTTAAACTGTCCCAACCTCCAATTGTAAAACTAAGTAAATCAGCAAAATATTTGATAAAATGATTTATCCCCTGATAACTTTTTTGGCAGTGATTGCAATGGAATTTCATTTAGAGATACTGGAAACTGTATTAGTATGCTTGGAATTAAAATTACTGAAATACTTTTTTTAATGGTATTTAAATTGAATTAAAGTTTAATCATTGACGGAACAATAAATAGATTTCTTATTAATTTCATGTTAAGTTCACCCTTTAATTGTCCTGATTAATGTTAAAAATCTGTAAATAGGAAATCATCACTTTTTGCTTCAAACAATGAAAAAAAAAAACATGATCATTTATAGGAATCAAGATTTTGTTAGTGTCTATTTGTCGATGTTAGAAGACGGATGATAATCATGCTGACTAAGCATTCTGGCATTCCAAGTATATCTCCTGGTGAGTCCTTAACTGTTGTTTCAGGTCTATATATAAATGCCTCCTTCTGAATCACAATGCACTATTAATTGTTTTCAACCTTTTTGGGAGGTCTTATCAAAATTTATGATTACATACATACACTACACTATAACTAAAGACGAATGTGTTACTATCACATATTGGAAGATCTACAAAGGTTTGTTTGGTAGTTGGTCTTCTCTTGGTTTTCTTACTAAAAATGTTTTTCAAAATATATGCAGATGTGTGAAAGCACCTAATCTAATGGCCCCAACCGTCACCTTTCTATCCTTATATATACTTATTTTATAACTTTTTAAATTTATCAGTAATAGTGGGTTATAATCCCGAGTTAGAACACTCGTGAGGAGAGATGCTATCTAAATGGTTCTATAGATTGCAAATTGTCTTAATATTACTATTATTTTGCAGTAAAGTTGCTGTTACAACTGTATTGTAACTCTAATGATCAATCTTTTTATTTAGGAAGTGGAACGCGGCACCAGCTATCTTCGCCTGCGTCCTGACCGTGTGGCCATGCAAGACGCCACCGCCCAGATGGCTATGCTCCAGTTCATCTCCTCCGGTCTTCCGAGGGTCGCCGTGCCCTCCACCATCCATTGTGACCACTTGATCGAAGCTCAGATCGGCGGGGATAAGGATCTTAGTAGGGCTAAGGAGCTCAACAAGGAAGTGTACGACTTTCTCGAGTCAGCTGGGGCCAAGTACGGAGTGGGATTCTGGAAGCCAGGCTCGGGCATCATTCACCAGATCATTCTAGAGAACTATGCTTTCCCTGGACTTCTGATGATTGGTACCGACTCACATACACCTAATGGAGGTGGCCTTGGATGTCTTTGCATTGGTAAGTTTACTAATCAATCTCGAGGGTTATATGTGATGACTATAGACATTTTGACAACTAGTTATGTATTTTGTACATGTAGTGACCGAACCATCAGAATTTTACATGAGTTATAACCATGTGTTAAATGAACGATATGCTGGTTGGAGAAAATAAACAGATAGGTGAAAAGACCCAAGATTGTCTTAGATGGAGACGCTTTGCGGGGGTTGTGTGGCCATCAGAAGTAAATTGTGGTATTACATTTGGATTGACGGGTCCATCCGCCCTTGTTTCAAAAGAATCTCTCAATCAGGAGATGAGCTTAAACCTTTTGATGTTAATGTGAATATGTTAGTTTGCATCGTTTTTTTTTTCATCAATAAAATATGGGTATCGTATAAAATTCAATTAATCAATTAGGTTTTTGATAAAATATGATCACCAATTCGGAGGTCTTGAGGAGAGCTAATTGCCGTAGACAGTTGCTGACAGATATTAAGGTCCGCAAGATATCCTATCTGTGTCACATTTTACGTGGAGAGAAGTACGAAATCCTCCAGTTGATACTGATGGGCAAGATCGAGGCAAACATCTTGGCTGCGCAATATAAGAGACTGGACGGGGATGGGGCGTGTGGAGAACCTGTTCCGGGTTGCGCAAGATAGAGCAGCCTTTGCCAGAGTGATGGCCAACGTCGGGGGGACCTAATAGGGCACGACAAGAAGAAGATAAAATATGCTTTTATATTATCCAAAAACAAACTAATTAAAAGGCGAAAAATAAAATAAAAAATATGATATGAAGATCACAAAATCGTTGCTAAAGCATTTGAGGTTTTCAACTAATATTTTCCAACTTAACAAATACCTCAAATACATTAACAAAGCTTTCATTTACTTTAGTTAACTGTTTATGGTTAACTACTTAATGTAAGGATTTTTAATAAAAACAATAAGTGAGGTTACTTTTGATCATCCTGCAAACTTATGTGTGAAAAAGCATTGTATAAGGGCTCTTTCTCTTCTTCTCTTAAACTTTCTATAGACTCAAGAGTCTGTTACTGCAGGATTGTCCTCCTGTGATGCTGAGCTCCAGCTATCTCTCCCATCGTTTCGGGGGTCTCCCTGGTGGACGCCGTCCATCCGGTACCCCATGCAGAGCTGGAATTTTTGTTTAATTCATTCTCTTTACATGTCGGTACCAGTATCGTCGATGCTGTCGTCCCCATCTGACCACATCTTGGACCTCACAGACCTCTCGGATTGTTGTGATGTATGAGGACATTAGGAATAAATGTGGATTGAAAGAAGTTGCAGTGCTTAAGATGAAAAAAAGAGTATTGAGATGGTTCAGTCGCATAGAAAGAATGAATCTATACAAGTAGTATAGAAGGTACGAGAAGTTTGAGGAGACAGAAAATGATGACATCAAATTAATTAAACTTTGAAAGAGGGACGAGTGGAAATCTTTAATAATAGAAAAGAAAGTTGACAACCCCGTGGCCTTTATGTTCTTAGAGGCTTTCGCGGTTCTTCGTATCAGTTTTTTAAGATATTCAGAGTGCTGTACCGTGTTATTTGGCTTATGATGCTGACGTTTCGAAAACGTTGCCGTTTTTATCTTAAGGGCTTGGTTGTAGTCGACTTCGCTATAGCTAATCACTTGGTTGTAGTCAACTTCGCTATAGCTAATCGCTCGGTTATAGTCAACTTCGCTATAGCTAATCGCTTGGTTGTAGTCAACTTCGCTATAGCTAATCGCTTGGTTGTAGTCAACTTCGCTATAGCTAATCGCGTGGTTGTAGTCAACTTCGCTATAGCTAATCGCTTGGTTGTAGTCAATTTCGCTATAGCTAATCGCTTGGTTATAGTCAACTTCGCTATAGCTAATCGCTTGGTTGTAGTCAACTTCGCTATAGCTAATCATTTGGTTGTAGTCAACTTCGCTATAGCTAATCATTTGGTTGTAGTCAACTTCGCTATAGCGAATCGCTTGGTTGTAGTCAACTTCGCTATAGCTAATCATTTGGTTGTAGTCAACTTCGCTATAGCTAATCGTCGACGTCATAAGCCAAACCATGCAGTATAACACTCCAAAAGACCTCATACAACTCTGTGACCTAGTTGGTAAGGCAAGGTGCTTGTATCCGAAAAGGTCTTACTCTGGTAAAAGAATTCATCTGGTAACAATACTTAAAAATTCTAGACATGTGCTAGTGTATGGGTGTGACAAAAGCTAAAAATATATGCCAGGATAGAATAAAGTGTAGATCTGTTCTCTGCCTACCCTATTAGGGACATGGCATGATGTAAACTTATGAACAGGTAAACTTGATTTAGCAAATATCGTTGTTTTGCTGTTAGGATAGTTATCATGAAAATTCTGAGCTTCGTTCTATTGTACTCGTACAAGTCTAGGGAAGATTGGTACTTATAACAAGGTTAATATAAAAGCACATGTACGAGGGTCATCTAGAAAGTAAAGTTACAAGGGCTCCAGAGGCCGAGGGAAATTTTTTGTTTCGAAGTTGGCGCACCTGGCGTGTAGGAGGGATCCTAACGGTCAGTTTGTTTGGTCCCGCGTGTTTGTCGGCCATTTTGTTCAGTCACAGTAAATTCTTTCGATAGAGAGGTCGTCGCGCGCTCCCGCCACCTCCCGTCCGTGCAAGATCCGCGCGGTCATCCGTTTTTTGATTTTGCCGAACAATACCGCCACGAATATCCATCGAAAGCTCATGGAAGTTTATGGTAGTGATGTGATCAGTCGACAACATGTCACGAAGTGGGTTAGGTTGTTCAGAGAAGGCCGTACTGATACGACGAGGCAAGGCAGTGATTTCTGACGAACTTGTGCAAAAAATTTAAAAACAAGTGCGAAATGACCGCCGTGTGACGCTTGACGACCTTCACAAAGAATTTCCTGACATTTATCGAAGTCTCTTTGGTGATATTGTGTCGGAAAAACTTGGTTACAAGAAGTTGTGTGCGAGATGGGTGCCCAGAATTCTCACACCGGAGCACCGTCGAAATCGCGTGACCGCCGTGCGTGAATTTTTGGATCGTTTTGCATAGAAGGGAAGTCGAGGAAGCTGTGAAGAAGTGGCTGAAAGAGCTGGCGGCGGAGGTCTATGACACTCGCATACAAAAGCTGGTGCCTTGACTACAGAAATGTCTCGATCTCTACGGCGATTACGTTGAAAAATAGTTTAATATATTTGTGAAGTATCCTGTGAATTTCAATTAAATACAAGCATTTTTCGATCCTACATAAATTTTGAAACCTTACTTTCTGGATGACGCTCGTATTTTATTATAAATCTAAAGAAAAATGAATAAATTCTGATAATATAAGACACTAAACAAGTAAAATACATAACAGAGATATCTGTTATCTTCAGTAATTTGTATGACAAAGGTTGAGTACCTTAATACAACGTGATCGCAAAAATTCACAAAAAACATTACAATTATGGATAGGGAAATTTATTTGTACGATCGTTACACCCAGTACAATTGTTATTTTTATTATTATTGTCATTACAGACAGGCAAAATATATTTATTTTTATTAACGTTACAAAGTACGTTATGACCATATTTAAAAAAATTGTGAATGTTTCATTCATTATAAAGAAAAATAATAAGACACATTAACATAGTAAAACAATTCAAATACCATAAGTAGGCAAGTCAAAATGATTTCGAAAATTAACAATATACACAGTTGATTATACGGTACAGGACCATCTCGAGTCAGGCTGCCCGCACCTCACCACACTGAGTGCCACTTTTGACATTCATACGGAAAGAAAAGTGCAGTGAAAATTCAACATTTTATAAATTCTACAATCAGCCTTTTTTTGTAGCTACGCATTCAATTCAATACACCCTTCAAAGCTCCACAAGGGAGCATAGGGAGGCCACCAGTCTTTTCCATTCAGGGCGGTGTTGGTAATCTCTCTCCACGACATTCCTAACGCTCTGACTTCCTTGTCATAGGAACGGTAGCTGCGCATACTGTGGTAAAATATATCGGCAATCTCAGCTAATTGATTTCTGAGAAGATGCATTCTATGTATAGAGGAATTTTGTTGATAATTAGAGGTGGTACTTAGTTTACAATGGAAAATAACCCTATGGCAAGTTTATATCATATTAAAGAAACTGCAATGTACTATGCGTATCCAGAAAGTAAGTGTACTGAGGCTCTCACGACCGGATGGATTTTATTTTCGACATGTTGGCTACACTTCCGTGTAGCCTGACCCTTCCCCTCCGCAACGAGACTGGTTCGAGGTCAGTACGTTGAGAAGTGTCGACGCGACAACACGTTTCGTGAAAAATGTCAATCCGATGTCCCGCCAAGTGTGAAATACGTGGCGTCATCCGTTATCTCGTTTGGAAGGGAAAACCTCCGGTTAAGGTTTATAATGAGGTGAAAACTGCATATGGTGATAAAGCTATGAATCGTACGAGTGTGTACAAGTGGTGTCGTGAGTTTAAAAACGGTCACGTCACATCTCTTCACCCTCCGGCAAAAAGTTCAAAACCACAATTTCAGCCAAGAAAATCATGGCATCCGTGTTTTGGGACTGTCAAGGCATAATTTTAATTGAATATATGCCTCAAGGGGAGACCATCAACTCTGCAAGATACTGTGAGACCCTAAAAAAATTGCGGAGGGCGATTCAGAACAAGAGGAGAGGCATGCTGACAAAGGGAGTCTGCCTGCTGCACGATAATGCCAGACCACACACGGCCAACGCTACGATGGAACTGCTCGCCTCGTTTAAATGGGATGTCCTGAACCATCCCGCGCATTCCCCTGACCTAGCACCTTCAGATTACTATCTCTTTACCTCCCTGAAGCTGCACATGGGTGGAAAAAGGTTTTCAACCGACGAGGAGTTAAAGGAGGAGGTGGAGAAGTGGACGGAGGGGTTGGCGGGAAACTACTTTGAGGAAGGCATCAAAAAGTTGATACCCCGCTTCACCACCTGCATTGAGAGGAATGGCGACTATGTCGAAAAATAGCTTACATATGTACTACGGTAACCACTTAATTTTTTTGTTTAAATAAAAAAAATTGTAACCTACAAAAATTCAGTACACTTACTTTCTGGATATGCCTCGTAGATAAGCTAAGCAATTCAGGACAATTTAAGTGAGAGTTGATGATTTTATTTAAAAAAAGTCTATTAAAAAAATCTTCTTTTGTTCAGAGTAAACGTTGTTAACCTTTTCCTTGCTGTGCTAAAAAAATCCACCCGTTCCGGTGCTGTGTATTCAATACATATGTAAAAATGAGCTATTTAAAATCGGAAAAATAAGAATATTCATAGCCAAACGCTTAAATTAATTCAAAAGTGATAATAATTGAAATTTAATTGCTGAAAACATGAAAAAAACATCGGCCGACATTCACAAAATGGGCGAAAAGACCACCTCAAATGGATGCCTGAGAGACCTGAAAGGGGACTCGGTCTTGCGAACTGATATTCTATTTCTTGCGTTCCCATATACCGAAGTAGAGTGAGACGTGAATAGCATAGCTTCCTCACCCATAGCGGTTTTTTAGGATGAATATACCTACATTCACACGTTTGATTGTATTGGTGAATTTTTTCCTGATTTTCACAAAATATCTCTAATGTGGCCGATAAGTGCTAATTATTATTAACATTATTATATTTTTTTATTCAATGCGTAAATGTATTACAGAGGAATACCTTAAATCTGAACCCAGTATTTATTATATTTATAGAGATATTAAAGTTTTTAAAAGCAATGTGTACTAGTTACACATCACAGGGAAGGATGGGTTAATATCTATATAAAGTTTAACTGTCCTATGTTTATAAAGATAAAGCAAAAAATTGTAGTAAAACAAGCAAAGAAAACAAAACAACTTTGATAACATCACTTTGGGGTTTGTGTGCAGGAATTTATCCTGACATGTTTTAAATTGGTTTAATGTCACTGCACTCACTCTACTATTGGACAGTTAGTTTTATTGGATTATTGTGGAATTTATTTTTGGAATGTTTCAATTGTGGATTTATCTTACTTGTGGGCAAATAAGACTTTCTTTTAAGAACGAGTTATGTCATCGTCATGTATTTAGTGATTAATAATCGTAGTTTGTACAATTTAAATGGCATTTCTAAAGATGCACTGATTGAACTGCCAGGTGTTGGAGGGGCTGATGCTGTGGACGTGATGGCTGACATCCCGTGGGAACTCAAGTGCCCCAAAGTCATCGGGGTCAAGCTCACAGGTAAGCAAGTTGTATCTACTTTGTGTTTCATTTATCATATGCCATATTTTTTGTTAAATCTCAACAAATCTGACATTTCTTCACAACTATTCTAGGTACAGAAATGTTAATCTATTTAGATTGGCAATAAGTGGAACTAACCTGCCAAGTGCTCTCCCTTTGTTTATTCACAGGCTGTCCGCCCCTTTTGAATAGGGCATTGACATCGTCACAATTCAGAAAATGTTTTAAAGAAAGGATTTTGAGTAAAGGTAGTTATTCTCAAGAAAATGTAGCATGGTCCCTGTGACGTTTGAAATGTCATGTCTCAAAGGGATGGGGTAAAATCATTTTTTTTTTTTTTACAATTCGAATAGTTTTTTATAAATCGAAAATTTTTTATGTATAAAATATATCAAAAATCCATTACCGTATACCCCATCCCTAGCCAATGCAGACTAACGTAGTGACTTTTGACGAACGTCGCCAAATATTATTTGATTTTAACAAACTGACATATTTTTGCTAATTTGTAACAAGATGTATTAATTTGTCATTATTGTTAGTTTTATGTAATGTATCTACCTAAATAATTTGCTATTTATTAGAATCGAGGCTTATATTAAAGTTGATAAAATAATTAAAATTACTGAACGTCGTTACAAGATTGTATTGGGGCAAATTTGTGAAACGTCACAGGGACCATGCTACGTTTTCTTTAGTATAGTTGTTTGGGCTTAAAAAATATTTCTTGTTTATTAATTTTTATTTCTTGTTACTGTATGTGATTATCTTTAAGCTTTGTATGTAATTGGGTATAACCTTTCTATGAAAACTTTATAAAAGTAATAAATTTCACTATGTTTATATAAAATAGGGTTATTCTACATGAAATGATCACCATTTAAATAAAAATTCTACTTTATCTCTTTATATTTTCTTTATTTTTAGTTTACAGTTTGTATCTATGGAGTACACCAAAAATAGTTTTTATTTTAGATTTTTTCAACGAGTAGTTAATTTTTAATGAATTTTACACCAATAAAACTGTTTGTTTTCTCTATACAGGCGGCCCTCGACTTTCGCACGGTTCCTGGAAATGTGTGGGAATGTTCGAAAGTAGAGGGATGTAAAAAAACATAAAAAATAGTATTTTTAAATATTTATTTATCAATAATATATTAAAAATATTTATTTATCAATATACATAATTAAGTTAATGAGGCGTGTTTAAGTGGTTTCAGGTGTTCTTTATAAACTTGTCAAGAGTTAGTTGAATACCACTCTTTTTTTTCTTTTCTTGATAAAGAGTTCTATAACATGCTGTGTCTTTCTCAATCACCCTACGCACTTGAGATATACGTTCTCAATTGGGATCACATTCTTCCATGATAGTCACAAATTTGTCAAGTTGCATGAAGGCTTCATTCATATTTTTGATTGTCAAAGTCTTGACGATTTTATCAGCTTCTTCTTCCTCACTTTCATTGTGTATTTCATTTAACTCTTGTTGCTCAATTAAGTATTCATTTGACGGAGGTACTGAGTGAGATTCAATCAACTCATTAACATCTACGTTGTTGACGCCCAAGTTTAGTACATTCATTAGGCTACGTATTTCATCTGTGATAGTTTCCGGAGTTTCTTCAGAATTTATAAAGTCACTCATCATTTGTGTGCATTATGTTTCCAGGAACGCTTCATTGTTGATTCTTTTATTTCAGCCCACGAGTCTCCAATATCGTTTATTGCGTTCCATATATTATAGTTCTTCCAAAAAAGTGGGAGCCACTGCATGGAAGCGAACAATTTTTGCATTATCGACAAAAATCAAATTTTTTTAAATGTGCGAAAGTCGAGGGCCGCCTGTATAACATTCGGAAAATATCAGCCATTATACATACATACCATTATGCCGTCTCCCTGTCGAGGTACGCAGAGAGGAGAGACCATCAGACTTTCTTAATGAAAGACACATCTTTCACCTCTACACAAATACAGCTCCTTATATTTTTGACTGTCTACGTTTCTTTACCATCGTGGAGAAAACATGGGACTCAGAAACTGTACCAGACGATTGGAGGACTGGAATCATATGCCCACTCCACAAAAAAGGTGATACAATGCAATGTGCCAACTACCGAGGAATTACCCTACTGAATGCATCATATAAGGTCTTTGCCGGTGTCCTGTTCTCCAGATTGCTGCCGTACGCTGAAGACCTGGTAGGCCAATATCAAAGCGGATTTCGTCCGGGGAGATCCACTACAGACCAGATGTTCACTCTCCGTCAAATATTGGAAAAAACCCTAGAGTATAATGTCGATACACACCACCTCTTTATCGATTTCAAAGCTGCATATGACAGCATTAACCGCTCTCAACTCTATGCGGCCATGAAGGACTTGGGTATTCCTAACAAGCTCATAAGGATGGTTAGACTCACTATGAACCAATCACAATGCAGAGTCCGGATTCAGAATGATATCTCAGAACCATTTTACACAATGAATGGACTGCGTCAAGGAGACGCACTAGCTTGTCTACTTTTTAATATGGCTCTAGAGAAGTGTGTAAGAGAATCCGGAGTACAGACAAATGGGTCAATTTTCTACAAATCAAGCCAAATACTGGGCTACGCGGATGATATTGACATTATTGGTAGATCCCCACAAGCAATGATGGAGACATTTGTTCAGTTGGAGAGGGCCGCAAACAGAATGGGACTTCGCATCAACTCCGATAAGACCAAATATATGATAGCCACTAAAGCACCCCGTAATAACCAGACACCTACCACGATTAATATAAGTTCTCATACAATAGAACGTGTAAACACCTTCACCTACCTGGGATCCATAGTGACAAGTGTTAATGATGCATCTATCGAGATTAAACGTCGAATATTCATGGCAAATAGATGCTTCTTTGGTCTGAGAAAACACCTTATATCTCGGTTGTTGTCCAGAAGGACAAAACTTACCATTTACAAGACACTGCTACGACCTGTCCTCACATATGGGTCTGAATGCTGGGTATTGAGTAAGAAGAACGAATCTTCTCTTCTAATATTTGAAAGAAAAATACTCAGAAAAATATTCGGACCCATACAGGAAAATGGATCTTGGAGAGTGAGATATAATGAGGAGTTATACAGCATATACAAAGAGCCCAACATCATAAAATACATCAAAATTGGGAGGCTACGTTGGGCGGGGCATGTAGCAAGAATGGGAGAAGAGGAAATGCCTAACAAAGTACTCTTCTCCAAGCCCCAAGGAAGACGTAGCGTGGGTAGACCGAGGCTTAGGTGGATGGATGGGGTGCAGAATGATGCAAACGTGATTGGCATCAGGGGCTGGAGGAGTGCATCCCAAGATAGGGGGGAATGGCAGCGACTGCTGGAGGAGGCCGGGGCCCACAATGGGCTGTAGCGCCATTGATGATGATGACGTTTCTTTCAAAATATCATTCCCTTGATCCAACCATACTTTCCTTGGTCTTTCTCTACCCTGCCTTCCACTAACGTTTGAAACTATATATTTGTTTTGTCAATCTTTTTTTATTCCTTCGTTCTACATGACCAAACTATCTCAGAGTGCTCCTCTTCATCTTACTCAACACATCAACAACCTTAAATGCTCCAAGTTATGTTTTCGAAACATGCGGCTTTTTGCATTTTTGTCAATTTAAAAAAATCATAGCTTCAACATTAACTAACTCATTGACATAAACCTGAATAAAATATTTTTTATTGTATTATATAGGGGAAATTGTAAAACAAAAATAAATTAAATCTAAAGCGTGTAAGGTAATGACTATAAACAAAAGTAATGTCCAGAGTTAAATTGATCCTTCAAACATGTGTCGACATAAACCAATATTAACAAAGTTTATAAACAATTTGTTCATACTGTAAAGCAGCGGTCAGCAACCAGCGGCCCGCAAGGCGTCTTGGTGCGGCCCGCAAGATTCTCGCCGCTATGAAAGGAAACTCGATCATTTTCCAAATTGCAAAAAAGCAGTAGAAGAAGCTGGGGTAAATTTTGTTTGGCAAAATACTAAAATGAAAAGTGCATTAATACAACTTCAAACTGAGTTTGAAGACCAGTTTGCTGATTTAAAAAATATGTCACGTAAAATGGAGATTTTCGAAAACCCCTTCGCAGTGAATATCGATAATGTACCAAGCGATTTGCAAAGTGATACCACACTTAAAATGGCTTTTAAGTAAAAAACTAACTTGGTGGATTCCTGTGGGAGTTTGCCTTCTGAAAACTACAAGGAGTTAAAAAGGTTTGCTCAGCAAATAATTACTATGTTTGGTAGTACATACGAGGGTGGTCCGATAAGTACTTAGCCTACAAAAGAATAACAAAAATTTTGGAAAAGTGGCGATTTATTTCTCAACATAATCTCCTTTGAGTTCGATACACTTGACCCAGCGATGCTCCACCTTCTTTAACCCGTCTGAAAAATACGTTTTCTGGAGGTCTGCAAAGTAGGCCTCCGTGGCGGCGATAACCTCCTCACCAGACTCAAATTTCTGCCCGGCGAGTGACTTTTTCAAATTTGGAATCAAAAAGAAGTAGCACGGGGCCAAATCCGGAGAATACGGTGGATGGGGCAGCAGTTCGTAGCCTAATTCTACCAATTTGGCCGTGGCGACGGCGGAGGTGTGAGCCGGTGCGTTGTCATGATGGAAGAGCACTTTTTTCTTCGCCAAATGGGGCCGTTTTTTCTGCAATTTGAGTCGAATCGGCCCAATAATTCGGCATAGTAGAGCCCTGTGACCGTTTTGCCCTTCTCCAGGAAGTCAATGTAGATCACACCTTTTGAATCCCAGAAAACGGTGGCCATCACTTTTCCGGCTGATAGGACAGTCTTCGCCTTCTTCGGAGCACGTTCGCCGGGTGAAGTCCACTGTTTCGACTGTTCCTTGGTCTCGGGTGTGTACCAGTGTATCCATATTTCGTCGACGGTCACGAAATGACGCAGAAACTCCTTCGGATTGCGCTTAAACATCGTCAAACACTGCTCTGAAGTGGTCTCACGGTTGTGCTTTTTGTCCGGAGTGAGCAAACGCGGCACCCATCGCGCCGACAGCTTTCTCATGTCCAATACTTCATGCAGGATATGACCCACGCGGTCTTTTGAGATGCCTACTGTCTCAGCTATCTCACGCACCTTCAATCGGCGGTCTGCCAATACGAGATCGTGGATTTTTGTCACGTTATCCCCCGTGGTAGCCGTTTTCGCACCTGGGCGTGGCTCATCAAAAACCGACGTGCGACTACGTTGAAACTCGTTAAACCAATTTTTGACGGTGGCCATCGAAGGAGAAGAGTCACCGTATACAGCATCCAAGCGCTCTTTGATTTCGTTGCGCGATTTCCCTTTCAAAAACAAGAATCGAATCACCGACCGATATTGCTCTTTTTACATTTTTCTCAAATCCGCTGACACGCTCGCTTCCACACGCGGTCAATACAAAACTACGTGTCTGATTCGGCTGAAATTTTGACAGTAGCTGTCAACGAGAATATACTACGCGATAAAAAATTGCTCTTGCGATAGTGGTGCTATCGGGCGGTGAGGCTAAGTACTTATCGGACCGCCCTCGTTTATTTGTGAGCAAACTTTTTCAATTCTGAATTACCGAAAAAACAAACACTGTTCTCGGTTGTCAGATTCACATTTAGACGCAACGCGTCTCTACTTCAAAAATGCAAGCTAATATAAAAAAAAAACTTGCAAGTCAAATGCAGCCGTAAAAATCTCATTGATTTTATTAACTACAATAAATGTTGTAAAAATATATAATTAGCGTTTTATTTTTAAAACTAAAATATTTGCACACAAATATTGTGTAGGTACCATATACTGGAATGACATATGGCCTAATTGCGGCCCGCACTAATCCCCACGTAAAATATTTGGCCCTCTCACAACAAAAAGTTGCTGACCCATGCTGTAAAGTGTCAATATTGAACATAAACGCCAAGCATACAATTTTGAGTTTAGATAATAAATTCATTTTTTCGCATATTTTGTGTTTTTCACATATTATTCAAGAGTACAAATTTTGATTTTCAGTAGATGGTGAATATTTTTTTAAAGGAAGAAAATAATGCTTCCATCTGATAATAAATAGATTGAACGTTTGCTTATGTTGTAAGAAATAAGTTATTCGAGTGGCACTTGAATCCATTATTAAGTGATCCTCAGTGTCATATGACATGGCGTGAATATGAATAGGAATAATTATGTGCATCTATAATTATCACCAGTAGTCGAGTAACCAGATATGTTTGCACCAACAATAATAATTATTCATTCGTATGGTCACATAGCAATATATCCGAATTGCAGAAGTTGACAGAGGAGCTAGGAAACCACATTTTTCGGTTCTATTGTGTTCTACTTCGTGAATCCGTGATTTGTGAGAAAAATTTCTAATTATTAGAATTTATTACATTTCGGGACCTAGAAAATGGTGAAAAATATGAATTATCATTCTTCTAATTAACGGACTTTTACACTGTATGTGTTGGCTGTACTACCTGTACAAATTCTATAAAGTCTATTTTATAAGACTTTACATTCCAAAAGTGCTTTTAGAATTGACATAGTTATTTGAGCAATCAATTGATACATATATGTACGTTACTCCCTCCGTTTAAGCAAATACATTTTTGTTTGAAATTTTAAATGCATAATAATGACATCTACATCGTAATCATTTTGCTTTTAAATTATTTTTATACACTAAAAAAAGGAAATAACGATAGTATTGACAAAAAGGGTTACCAGTCTGGTTTAACTTCTGACTTCCTCAGGACATACTCGCACTCCAATAAAACAAAGCGCTTTTGAATTGTAATTTTTTTATCTTCTCCCTGGCTCCATCCCAACTCATTGTCTGCGAAGACTGTTGGGGTCAGCTCTCCTCATCCTCAGGTTGTATGCTCTTCTGTCCCGGACTACGTCCCCCAGGCCGTGCCTCTGCATCAGGTTATTTTTTAGCACCACCCATGAATTCTTTGGTCTTCCTCTGGTTGTTATTCGAGGAAGATCCATGGAAATTGCCTGGTTTACAATGTGATCGGGTGCTCTGCGTCCAACGTGCCCATACCATCTCAATCGCCTCTCCTCCATCTTGCTGTTGATGTCTGTAACACCTAGGCTTCCACGAATGCGTGAGCTTTTTATTTTGTCTCTTAGGGACACACCAGCTGACCATCTTAGCATGCGCATTTCAGCAGTTTCTAGTTGCCTAGAGTAAGAGTTATACATCGTCCAGCATTCGGCGCCATAGAGGAGTGCGGGTCTGACAATCGTTTGGTATACTATTCCTTTTAACTTTCGGATCACATAGAACTCCCGTCATTGATCTAAACTTCATCCATCCCACATTAATTATATGTGTTACATCTGCTGCACATCCTCCATCGCTATGGATGTGTGACCCAAGATACTTAAAGGAGTCACAATTTGGTAATGTTTCTCCATCTATTTACATTACGGGAGTGACAGCATTTGTGTTCTCAATCCATTGTCCTCCAAGATTCTTCTCCACCTTTCCAGACTATTTTGCAGGTCTTCATAAATTGTAATTTTTTTATGAAACAACTTAACTAAACTAATCAACTATTTGTTGTCATATTTCATTCTTTCACTATTTCAGTGTCACATATTTTTGAATCTAGTGTCGCCACTGATCATTAACATTACCTAAACTTATTGGGCATTATTACGTGGAGTTGTGTTTCTCAATTGTACAAATCTTATCTAGAATCTCTGCGCTAAGCCGGCCACTTCTCTAATTCTATTTTCTAGATTTTACGACAAGACGGCTGTTATATAAATCATGTGATAAAATGTTATCTTGTGTGCTCTTTCTTTCATACATAGGTATGTTCACTCCCATAAACACATTATACAATATATCGTTCAGCCAGAAGAGTCATTTTGCAATAGTGTGAGTAACAGTGCGTTTACAAAAACTTGTCACTTTATTTTTTTAATGAAGTGATAAAGCAAAAAAATATAAAAATAATATTTTATATTCAAACATTGAAATGAACACTCACGTTTTGTAAATTAAAAATGCTGTCAGCTTAAATTGTAATAATCATAAAAATAAAATAAAAGTAAGTTTATTTAACATATTAATTGTTTAGGCATGGCAGATTCTAGGAAACATTAAATAACAATAATGGAATTTTTCAAGATTAAAAATAATATAAAGTACAAGTATTATAAAGTAAAAATGTTCGTCAGCTTTAATTAGATTGCACATAAAAATAAAATGTATGTAAGATTATTTAATATATTAATGTATCATAATTACATAATAACAATGCCAAATAATAAAGTTTTAAAATAATAGTGGATGGAGTGATACTAAATTCTAGGAAACTTTAAGTTATAACAAAGTACATTCTAAGATTTTGAATTTTTTTTAATTATACATTACATTAGACAAAAATCGCACTCCTAATTTCGACATGGTAGTGTTTTTCTAATCACCGAGTATTTTAACAACAAAACAAACGTGCGCTCTGTGCGAACCAATCGTGTGGCATTCTAAAACCAATACCACTATATAAGTTGTGTAATACAGTGTTACTCACACTATTGCAAAATGACTTCTGGCTGAACGATCTATACTACGCCTTTTAAGCGAAAAACCATAAAAATTGCATTCATATTTCACTGGCATAATTTCAATTCATATCCATCTTTAGCAACAAATACATACAATCATACCATCATGCCATTTCCCTGTTGGGGTAGGTAGAGAGGACGGAGCATCAGAATTTCCTATCTTAACACACAACCTTCGCCTTTTCTACATTCATATACCTTCTCATACAGCTCCTATGATTTATCTGACTTTACATTTCATTCTTTCATAATATCATACACTTGATTCAACCATACTTTCCTATGTCTTCCTCTCACACACCTTCCACTTACATTTGTTTTATATACATACATATTTGTTATGTTAGTCTTTCTTCATTCATTGATTCCACATGCCCAAACCATCTCAGCATGCTCTTCTTCATCTTTCTTAACACATCAGTCACATTCATTTATAATCACTTCATTCCATATTCTTTCCATTTAATTTAATCCAAATTCAATTGCGTTTTGGTAATGAGGTACAAGTCATCAATTACTTATTTGTCCGTTTGAAGTTTTGCAACACTTGTATTCCTGAAATACAGACCTCAGGTAAATTTTAAAGGTATACTTTGAATACATAAATTATTTACAATATGTATTCAAAGTTTACCTTTAAAATTTACCTGAGGTCTGTATTTCAGGAATACAAGTGTTGCAAAACTTCAAACTGACAAATGAGTAATTGATGACTTGTACCTCTTTACCAAAACGCCATAGAATTGTTTCTATAATTTCAAAAAACAGCTGCCCATTAAGGAATTATTATAGTTAATCTTTTTATAAAGTATTCTATTTGCACAGCTGGTTAAGTGGAAATTCAACTAAATATGGAAGCACATATGTAAAAAATGATCCATTCCATAAAACACATTTTCATTTTATAGGAAATATTTTATTGCATTGTATTATTCATTATATGTAACATATCCTTACAGGCTTGTTACTATGTGGTAAATTCTTACAACCAACCAAAAATATGTAGTTCTATGATTTTTTACTTTTTATATTTCCTTCTTTTAAAATATACGCTTGATCCGACCATACTTCTCTTGGTCTTCCTTTACCATGCTTTCCACTCATATTGGCAACAAACCCAGATCCATTAAAATTGTGTGTCCAAATTAAATAATCAGTTGTTTTTTCGCAAATTATATATATTTCTTGGCATGTAAAATAAATCAATTGGAACCATACATTTGTTTTGTTAGTCACTCTTCATTCACGTTACAAAGACATACTATACACTACAAAACCACACCGTATACTACAAAGTCATACCGTACAATACAAAGCCATACTTTACACTACAAGGCCATACCGTACACTACAAAGCCACACCGTACACTTCAAAGCCATACTGTACAATACAAAGCCATACTATACACTACAAAGTCATACCGTACACCACAAAGTCATACCGTACACTACAAACCAATACCATACACTACAAAGCAATACTGTACACTAATATTCTATACCGTCCATCAGTTAAGTTCTATTTTACACATATGAAGCGCCCTTAAGAATTGGCACTTTAAATAGTGCTATATATTGTCCTTTTATTACTATAATTTATTTTTGATATCTTCCATAGCTTAGTTGATGAGATACTTGCCTTCCACCTGGGGGTTACGGATTAGATTACCAATAGCACCTGAAAAAAAGGATCCCAGTCTGATAGTGTTTGTCTGGTAACGATTCTCGCATGCAGATGAATGCAAGTATTGTTGCTGGTAACATTGTCAACTCATCCTATAATGTACTGTGAGTTCCGTGCCTATTTCACTAGTTCTAAATCCGAAGGTATGAATGGGACTGAAGATCTCCCAGCCACATTCTTCAATATGTATGTATCGCTATTTCGGATATGTTGAAGGGGTACCATACGAATGAATAAATTATTTGTCATCAATGTAGTGACTGTCAAACCGCGTCATTGGCGCCTTTTTCTTGTGTTTACATTCGTCAAAGACTTTTAACTCGCAACGATACAAGTTTAATGCAACTACATATGTTTTCATAGCGTTGAACATGTCTGTTTTTGTGCCTGAAAACTACGATTTGCGGACAGCATTGATTTTCTGTTACCATTTGAAGAAAACTGCTGCAGAATCGCATCGAATGTTTGTCGAAGCTTACGGTGAGCATGCTCTTGGTACATCACAGTGCTTTGAGTGGTTTAAAAAATTCAAAAGTGGCGATTTTGATGTGAGAAACAAAGAACGTGGAAGACCACCGACAAAGTTTCAAGACGCCGAATTGCAAGCATTGTTGGATGAGGATGACGTTCAAACGCAACAACAACTCGTGGATCAATTAAATGTGACACGAGAAGCCGTCTCCATACATTTGAAAGCCATGGAAAGATCCAGAAGGTGGGAAAATGGGTTCCACATGAACTGAATGAAAGACGGCAGGAAAACTGAAAAACCACTTCCAAAATGCTGCTCGCCAGGTACAAAAGAAAATCATTTCTCCATCGAATTGTGACTGGCGATGAAAAATGGATATATTTCGAGAATCCTAAGCATAAAAGATCATGGGTAACTCTAAGCAAACCAGCGACATCGACTGCAAGACCAAATCGCTATGGACGGAAGATAATGCTGTGTGTTTGGTGGGATCAGAAGGGTGTTATCTATGATGAGCTGCTAAAACCTGGCGAAACCGTTAATACTGAACGCTACCGACAACAAATTATGGATTTGAACCAAGCATTGCGTGAAAAACGACCAGAATATCAAAAGAGGCAACACAAAGTGATATTGCTTTATGATAATCCACCATCGCACACAGCAAAACTGGTCAAGGAAACAATTGAGGTGTTAAGTTGGCAAATACTTTCGCATGCAGCTTACTCACCAGACTTGGCTCCATCCAATTACTACTTATTTGCATCGAGCAGCGCTTCACTTCTTACGAAAATGTACGAAAATGGCTCGATGGTTGGTTTGCCTCAAAAGAGCAACAGTTTTTTTAGGCGTGGCGTCCACAAATTGCCAGAGAGATGGGAAAAATGTGTAGCCAGCGATGGCCAATTCTTGGAATAAAATATTTTTTACCATTTTCATACAATAAATGTGTATTTTCTATAAAAAAAATCCGATTTCATATTTACAGACCTGGTATATAAGGTCTTTTAGAGCGTTGTGCCGTGTGATTTGGTTTATGATGCTGACATTTTGAAAACATTGCACTTTTCATCTTCAAGGCTTGTTCATGTCCAATTTTACCATAAGTGAATACAGCTTGACCTACAGCAGAGTCACAACTGTAACATGGGTCTATCTCAGTCGTGAAGACTGTAATATGACCATATGATTCCTTCACACCATGGAAGATATCAAGCACACAGTTTCCACAATGGTTGAAGTTATTATTTATTAACGTTTAGTTGTAACTTCGATTTTATTATAGGGTACCATATTAAAAGTTTGGAGGTCTGTTCTCTCTGCCTACCGCACAATAGACACAGCATGATGATATGTATGCTGATGTGAGATGGAATCCATTGTTTCTGTTAATATTGTTTTATATATTTGTATTGCCTCTGGACCCATATGCTCACATTACAGTTGAGTCTCTGCTGTAGGCCAAGCGGTATCTGGCACGCGCATCCACTTATGGAAAGTTGACTACGAACAAGCTCTGAACTTGAAAATTGAAACGTCGGGGTCATAACCCAAACGTAGTAAAATACGCCGAAAGACTCTATACAACCGCGAAAGCCTCTAATACATATTCAATTGACTATGTTTATTCAAATACATGACATAATAGGTTAGTCAAAAAGTTTTGAAAGCGACATCTATGGAGCAGATGAAAAACCAAAATTTCTACGCCATTTTAATATTTCATCTTTCATAAGAACGTACTCAAAATTTCATTTTGATCTGTCAATTCATTCTTTGTTTACAAGCCATTTGAAGTTGACGTGTCAGTGTATTTTTTAACAATGGAAAAATCCGAATATCGTGCAGTGATTAAATTCTTTGTTTTGGAAGGTTTATCGGCTACTGAGATCCATGCAAAGATGGTGAAATTATTAAAGGAGTCTTCTCCTTCATTTCCAACCGTTCACCGATGGGTTTTGGAGTTTAAGCGTGGCCGTACAAGCGTTGAAGACGATCCACGCTCAGGACGTCCAAAAAGTGCATCAACACCAGAAATCATAGCGAAAATACAGGATATGGTTTTGGAAGATCATCGATCGACTGTGGATGTGATAGCTGACACCATAGGCATCTCACATGGAACAACATGGCATATTTTGGCTGAAGTTTTGGGTTTCAAAAAACTGTGTGCACAATGAGTGCCGCATTTGCTAACAATGCAACAAAAACACGTTCGAATGCGACTTTCTGAGCAACATTTGGAGCAATTTCGAAAGGATAAAAAGGATTTTCTGCGTCGATTCATCACTATGGATGAGACTTGAGTCTACCACCATGATCCTGAATCAAAACAAGAGGCTAAGAAGTGGTGTGAACCAGGCACTTTGGCTCCGAAGCGAGTTTGTGTCCAGAAATCGGCCAAGAAGGTCTAAGCGTTAGTTTTTTGGGATGCAAAAGGAATTTTATTGATAGATTATCTCCAAACTGGTAAGACAATCAACTCTGATTATTATTGTGACCTTTTGGACCAGTTGGATGAAAAAAATTGGGAAAAAAGACCCGGTTTGCAGAAGAAAAAAATCATTTTTCATCAAGACAATGCACCTGCTCACACAGCTCAAAAAACCATCGCGAAAATCAGTGAATTGGGGTACGAATTGTTGCAGCATCCACCCTATTCGCCAGATTTAGCTCCCTCTGACTTCTGGCTGTTCTCACACCTCAAAAAATTCCTTCGTGGAAAGCATTTTTCATCGAACGAAGAGGTTATAGCCGTCGTAGAGGAGTATTTTGCAGGCCTTCCAGAAAGTCACTTCCGTGATGGGACAACAAAGTTGGAAGATCGTTGGACCAAGTGTATTGATCTTATGGGAGACTATACTGAGCAGTAAAAGTGATTTCCCC
Source organism: Odontocerum albicorne (assembly GCA_949825065.1). Lineage (NCBI taxonomy): Eukaryota > Metazoa > Arthropoda > Insecta > Trichoptera > Odontoceridae > Odontocerum > Odontocerum albicorne. The sequence continues at coordinate 45,140,798 of OX463848.1, forward strand.
CCAAAAAAAATGTATTTTCATTTCCGCTTTCAAAACTTTTTGACTAACCTAGTAAGACAAGAATTATATAATTTCAATCATGTAGTTTAAGTCAGGTGTTTACGAGCAAGCTGCATGAACTGATTGGCAGCATTCCAAATAAATATGCAAAGCAATCGGTTCAACAAGTAGGTTATCTATAAAGATCAAAGTCACTATATTTGTAATGATAAGCACAATTCACAATATTGTGACTTCAGCAAATTCCATTTGATAAATATAAATATTTATATTGGAACCGTGTCCTATGGGGCAAACATTCTGAATAGCAAAATCAGTCATTTGGACTTTATAATGGGGTAACTTTGTACACATTTCAATTTTGGTAGTTTAAAGTCGGAAAAGTTAAACCAATTAGAAAAGATGAATATGTTATGTCTACGTAACATTGAGCCATTTTCCTGTTACGTATGAGTTGAAATATATATTGAAAGAAGGATAGCTACAGGAAACAAGGTAAATGGAGTACTTAATGTTATATACAACAACTACGTTATATCAAAAGTAGCAAAAATGAATACATAAAAGTGTATTGGTACACACCTTCATGTATGGAAATGAAACTTGAATTTGATAGAAAAAGGATAAGAGTAAGATTAATGCGGTGGAGATGTGTGCACTAAGGAAAATTTGTGGAGTGTTAATGTATGAAATAAGGCGGAATGAAGACATCAGAACTGAATGCATGGATGGAATGGATGTTTTAAGTAAAACGAAGAAAGGAGCTTTAAGATGGTTTAGACGTGTGGAGAGAATGAATGATGAAAGAATGACTAGGCAAATATACAAGTCAGAAGTGCAAGGTGTGTGTGGAAGAGGTATACGGAGAAAAATGTGACTAGACCAAATAGACCGGATTTTGAAAGAAGGTAAAGAGTAAGAAGTATGAAAAATAGAAGGTTGTGCATGACGAGATGTATGAATGTGGAGGATGCGAAAGTTGTGTTTGAATATAAAAGTTTGGAAATCTGTTATCTTTGCCTACCCCTCAAGGGGGGGGCATGATGTTATATGCATATATGTATGCATTTCCTTGTTGGGAGTAGGCAGAGCTAAACAATCGCCAAACTTTCCTATCATGACATAATTGTTTCGTCTCCACATCTTTGTATTGTATTGTATTTACACAGAAAGATGTTAACCCTTCCCTTACGGTGATAAAAATAATACGCGTGCTCCGGTGTTGGGTAGTGAGTACGCAATAAAAAATTTGCGATTTTAAATCGGAAAAATAAGAACATTCATAGATAATCCCCTTAATTAATTATAATTGAAGTTAAAAGTTATAATAATTGAGATTTATTTGCTGAAAACATTAAAAAATCATCTGGCAACGCTCACGGAACGGGCGTACGTCTAACCTATTTGCAAGCTTAGAAGCTACTAGTGGCGCGGAACGTCAGTCGCATACCCCGGCGCTTACGCTTATGCTTGCGACGTTGAGACAATTCAGCTCCTCGCAATTCAGTCTAGTATGCAAGAGTGAGATGCGAATATAGTGTCGCGCTTCCCGCATACTATTCACCTATCGTCAAGACGAGGCACTCACAGCGTTTAAATGCGAATTTGTTTTCGATCTTTACAAAACACCTCGATGTAGTCGATAAATTCTGATCATTAATAATATTATTTTTTAAATCAATGCGTAAATATTTTTTATTTATTTATTTATTATTACACATGACAAGAAATATACACAATTTGAGAAAAAACAACAGGTAATTTGATTTGGACATATAATTTTAATGGATCTAGGTTTGTTGCCTTTCATTTGTCGTATCCCCAGTAAACTAGGCTTTTGCCTGTATCTCACTGAGGATATATTATGGAGGAATACCTAAAATCTTAACCTTGTATTTATTATATTTATAGAGATATTGATGGTTATTAGAAGCTACGTGTAGAAGATACCCAACACAGGGAAGGAAAGGTTAAAAAGGCCTGAAGTGAAAACCAGCCTAGAATCTTTTTAAAAAAAAATAGTATTCCGACTAGGTTACGGAGGTCCTCTTCTCATACTGCTCCTTTTATATCTCTTCTTACTTTTCCTTCTTTCTAAATTTTACTCACTCGGACCAACCAATCACAGACGACCTCCGTGGCCTGGTGGTAAGACACTTGTCTGCCAATCCGGAGGTTACGGGTTCGATCCCCGCTGGAACCCAGATTTTTTTAAATAGTCTGGTTTTCACTTAATTCCAGTGTGGTTTTCACTTAAGGCCTATTAAAACAGGTTTCTGGTTGGTTGGAAGAGATTGCCACATGGCAATAAACTCGCCAGGTAAAAAAAAAAAAAACCTGGTTTTCTTGGTCATTCTCTACCACCTCTCCCACTTATGCTTGCATCATACTCATCTCTCAGTCATCAATCTTCGTCACTCAAGTATCCAAACCGCTTAAATGTGCTCAGTTTTTGCCCTGCTTAACTCATCAGTTTTTAGCTCACGTTCATCCTTATTAATTAGATTCCTTATTCTTTGTAATTTGTTTTATCAAACACTGTTTATTCCAATTTTTATAACGGTATAATTCGACCGGTTTCAAGGCTTTCACCTCATCATCAGGAGAGCACAAACAAGACTAAATTCTGTTCAAACTGGTACCGATATACATGCTTCTAACGGTAAACATTCGGGTTGGGGGAGGCATGGGACAACCTCGGCGAGCAGTGGAGAGATTCTTGGAATATATGTGTTTGCTAGATGTTCACCTCGATGCACCAACTTAAAAATTTCTAGATCCTGTAATCTGTCCAATTTATTTCCGTTACTACTGATATGTAAGAATTTGGCATCATCGATAGAAAATGTATGGTTTGACAGTGACAATGATTAGCCATTTCAGAATAAATTAGAGGATTTGTTAAGGCTGATTTGTGTTCCCGAAATCTCTTTTCAAAACATCTTCCTGTCTTTTCTATATAGAAATAGTATAAATAGGCCAAAACCCGTACGGCTGTCGAATACTTAGATTCTCTCCGAAAGCAATTCAAAATTTGAATCTCGGTGGGGATACTGAACGAATTTTAAATATCTAGCTAGCAATTTTTGAACTGGTGTAAAAGAGGACGATGTATAAATGATATATATAAACAAATTTTACATTTATGAATATATATTTTCATAAATGTAGAATTTGTTTTACTTCCGTGAATATTTCACGGGCTGCAACTAGTAGAAATTATCACAGTCAGCACATAACAGTGTATACACACCACTGTTGTTAAGTATTCCATTTTTGCCTGTCCCGTTAAATAAGAGTTTCGTTATTTCTTATTCTGTCATATATCGACCAACACATTCTGCATTTCCACTATTTACTCACTCTCTTTCCTTCATTTTCTACGTTTACGAATAAATATAAAAAATGTATCAAAAGTTTCATCTTTAACTTTGTTCTCCATATTACAATAAGTAATTAGGTACTTTATTCTCCATATTACAATAAGTAATTAGGTACTTTGTTCTCCATATTACAATAAGTAATTAGGTACTTTGTTCTCCATATTACAATAAGTAATTAGGTACTTTGTTTTTCCACAAATCACATTTATCAGCACAACACCAATCAGGATAGGCAAAGAAGACAGAGCGCCAGACTTCTATCTCGACACACATCGAGCCTTGCCTTTACAACTAGGATTTCTCTGACTACAGTAAATATTCATATTTATAAGTTAATTATATTTTAACTATAGAATTAACGCTTGCACAATACAATTCAACATAGCTTGTTTGTTTTGTAGGCAAGCTGTCTGGCTGGACGAGTCCTAAGGACATTATCCTGAAGGTAGCTGGTATCCTGACGGTTAAGGGTGGCACAGGCGCCATCGTGGAATACCATGGACCCGGTGTAGACTCTATCTCCTGTACCGGTATGGCCACCATCTGCAACATGGGTGCCGAAATCGGGGCCACCACCAGCGTGAGTGTCTACATCTCTCACCGAAATCTCAAAAAATTATTTAGATATAAAATTACTGTATTCATTCCTAACATTTGAAACAGACAACTGTATCTGACAGTGTCATGAATGATTGGCCGAAGCTGGTTCACACCAGTTATAAATCATATCAGCAGGTTCATTTAAACCAGCGGCGGCTGGTCTCGGGGTGTGTTGGTGCGCTGAACCGGAGAAATGATTCACAATAATTAAATTATATATTCGCAAATATGACTTCCAAAAATGTTAAATATTTGTATAGATTAAATCTGTGACGTTATGGCAGAAGTTGATATGTCCGTTTTACCTTAGTTTACAGGAGAAGCAATATTAACTTTGATGAGCTGTTAAAATCAATACAAATAAGCATTTTTTAAGTTTTTCCAACCACTCTTCTCCCTGGCTCCATCCCAACTCACTGTCTGCGAAGACTGTCGGGGTCAGCTCTCCTCGTCCTCAGGTTGTATGCACTACTGTCCCGGACTACGTCCCCCAGGCCGTGCCTCTGCATCATGTTATCTTTTTGCACCACCCATGAATTCTTTGGTCTTCCTCTGGTTGTTTTTTGAGGAAGATCCATGGAGATTGCCTGGTTCGCAATGTGATCGAGTGCTCTGCGTCCAACGTGCCCATACCATCTCAATCGCCTCTCCTCCATCTTACTGTTGATGTCTGTAACACCTAGGCACCACTATTGTTTGGATAATGACTGACACACCAAGTTTTGCCACAACATGCTGAAAAATATTTTCTATAAATTGGGAGAAAAAACACAAAATGACAAAAAAAGGACATATCAACTTCTGCCATAACGCCACAGAAATATGTATAAGAATACTAACAAATAATACGAGTATTTTTATTTTGTGAAAGTAAAATTTTAAAAAAATATTCCTTTCAAATTGACCGACCAAGTTTACCAATACTATTGGAGTGATCTCGAATATGCACCGGACGGAAACACAGATTCATATAGGGCAGACAGAGAGATACAGTAAACCGGGAGATTATTTCTCTATGAATTTGGGATGAATTTGAACTCAAGGCTGATTTGATGAGTAAGATGAAGAAGATGCTGAGACGGTTGAATACAAAACTAATGAGTTAAGAAAGACTAACAAAACAAACGTATTGTGCAAATGTGAGTGGAAGACCAAGGAAAGTACGGTTGCAAGTGAACGATTTTTTCGAAGGATATGTAGAAAGTCAGAGAAATTGTAGAAGTTGTATGAGAAGGTGTGTAGGGGTGGGGGAGGCTAAGGATATGTGTTGAGAAAGGAAAGTCTTGTGCTCTGTTTTCTCTGCCTGCCTCGATAGACGTGATGGTGTGTGTATAAAATAAGTGGAAAATTATAAAGAATTTTATTATAAGCCAATAAATAAAGAAAGAATTCCTTGTGAAAATCTAAGTTACCATCAATGCTTTATTGTCTTGCTTCCAGTTGTTCCCATACAACTCCCGCATGGAGAAGTACCTGCAGGCCACCAACAGAGGAGATGTCGCGCAACAAGCCAACAAGTACAAGTCTCTGCTGACACCTGACGCCAACGCTCCTTATGACCAGGTACTGTTTCTTCATTTACTTTACCAAGTGTCCTCTCTCGAAGAGACCTCTACATAAATCCTACTCAGTTTCTGCTAGGCATGTGGAACGTTGGAACAAACTGCCCAATTGTGTAGAGAATGCTGTGACATTAAATCAGTTAAAAACCGTCTCGATAAATTCCTACACACAAACCTAGAAGTGTTGATTTAGTAGTGTTTTATTTATCTTGCTTTTGCTTCATAATAATTATGAATAAACTTGATAATTCCTTATTTATTCTAATATGTTTATTTAATTTAGGACACAACAGTGTATTTTACATACAAATGCACATATGACAAGTTAGTACAAGTACTTAAAATTATTGACAAAAATACAAAACTTTATCTTAAACTAACATGGAGATTCAAAAAAGCAGTAGTAATAATAAATTACAAAGTCATTGTTCAAAATTATTTCATATTAATATGTATATTTAAATTCAATATATGTATTAGGTGTACAAATAAGTTTCCGCCGTTTTTAATCAAAAATTGGGCATTTATTGTGAAAGAACGGAACCTCATGTTTTATTAGAAGTATTGCCCATCGCTTGCCACTACTTTTTCCCATCTTTCTGGCAGCATACGGATACCACGTCGGAAGAATGCTTCATCTTTTGAGGCTATCCACAAATCGACCTAATTTTTGGTATCTTCATATGATATGGAGTGCTGCTCAGACAAGCCACGCGTCATCGATCGAAACAAGTGGAAATCAGAAGGAGGAATGTCTAGTGAATACAGCGGGTGGGGTAAAACTTCCCAATAGAGTGTTTCCAAATAGGTTTTGACCGGCGCCGCAACATGTGGACGAGCATTATCATGCAGGATAATAATTTTGTCGTGTCTGGAGTAGTAGTGGGCGCGCTGTTCCTTGAGTGCTCGGCTCTATCTCATCAATTGTGTTCGGTAGACAGCCCCAGCAATGGTTTCATTCGGTTTGAGCAACTCATAATACACGACACCAAGCTGATCCCACCAAATACACAAGAGTTTTTTTTTCATGAATATTTGGCTTAGCCGTAGATGTTGAAGCATGGCCAGGGGGTCCCCATAATTTCTTCCTTTTCCATTTTTCATCACCAGTGACTATACGGTGCAGAAAACCCTTTCGTTTATGCCTGGCAAGCAGCATTTCACATGTGGAAAATCGGTGTTCAACGTTTCTCGGTGTCAGTTCATATGGAACCCGATTTCCTTGTTTTTTAATCATTCCCAATGATTTCAACCGATGTGAAATTGCTTGTTGAGTCACTCCTAATGTAAGTGCAAGTTCTTCTTGCGTTTGGCACGAATCTTGATCCAATAAAACTTTCGATTCCGTGTCTTCGTACACTTTCGGCATCCGCTACGTTCTTTGTCTTCGATGTCAAATTCACCGTTCTTAAACTTTTGAAACCACTCACGACAACTTCTCTCACTTAAGGCAGCCTCACCATATGCAATCGATGCGCCTCAGCTGCAGATTTCTTTAAATTGAAGAAGTAAATCAAAAGTTCCCGCAAATGACGCTTATTCGGCTCAAAACTTGACAATTTCATACACAAAAGAATATATTATACTGATAAAAATTCACTAATGTTTCAAGGTTATGTTGTTGACAGTTGTCCAACCTTACGACAATGATGTTTTACATCTGATAATTTTAACCATAACTTACTGGTGGCGCCAACTTTTGTCAAACGGCGGCAGCTTATTTGTACACCTGATATATTTCAAAATATAACCAAGCAGACTAACATAATTGTGTTACAGATATTTTGTAGTGGTAAAGAACTTAGATTTGTTATGAGTGGAACAACTCTTACATAAAACAAGAGAAATTGGATTATTTCGAGTATTGGGCTCACTTGTAGCACAAGTTGCTTTGCAGAATGGAAACATTCCACATATTAATGCAGGGCTACTCAACTCCAGAAGCAAAGTATTGTCCTTATATGTTTTGTTTATATTAAGTTATTTATATTGATAATTGAAAGCACAAAGTTAGTAGCTATTTCTAAATATTGTTGTGATATTCTGGTGAATACTATACACATATATACTTAACACATTGATCAATAAGTCCCGAGACTAACCTACAGATGGCGCCTCTAATAACAAATCCATACCATTCTCAGTTAGTACCAACCTTTAGAAGTTACGTGTCAAACTTTCATGACATTCCGACATTGTGTCATTGAGTTACAGTGGTTTTAGTGACGCTACTTTTGCTATTTTCAAAATAATGCAAAAAACCGAATTTCGTGTGTTGATAAAACATTCTGTTTAATGGGAAAAATACCGTTCAAACTCAGCGATGACTTGAAAAGTGTTATCCGGGCTCTGCTCCGCCGAAAACAACCATTTGTAGGTGGTATGCTGATTTCAAACGCGGTCGTATAGACACAAATGATGCTGAACACTCTTGTCGTCCAAATGAGGCTGTTACACCAGAAAACAAAAAAAACAATCAAAATCGTGATGGAAAATCACAAAGTAAAGTTGCGTGAGATAGCTGACATCCTGAAGATATCATTTGGTAGTGTTTACACTATTTTGCATGAACATTTGGTCATGTAAAAGCTTTTTTCAAAATGGGTGCCGCGTTTGCTCACAATGGAACAGAAACAGCAACGCATCGATGATTCAGAGCGCTGTTTGGCACTGTTAACGCGAAATAAACAGGAGTTTTTGCGTTGGTACGTGACAATGGATGAAACTTGGATCCACCACTATACTCCGGAATCAAATCGGCAGTCAGCTGAGTGGAGAGCAGCCGGTGAAAGTCGAAGTGACTTAAAACTCAACAGTGGGCCGGGAAGGTTATGGCCTCCGTATTTTGGGATACGCATGGTATAATATTCATCGATCACCTTGAAAAGAGAAAAACTATCAATAGCAAATATTACATAGCGTTATTGGAGAGTTTGAAGGCAGAAATTGCAGAAAAACAGCCCCATATGAAAAAGATAAAAGTTCTCTTTCATCAGGACAATGCACTGTGTCACAAGTCGATGGCCAAATTGCATGAGTTGAACTTCAAATTGCTTCCGCACCCACTGTATTCTCCAGATTTGGCCCCTAGCGACTATTGGCTGTTCGCAGACCTCAAAAAGATGCTCCAGGGAATGAGATTTGGCTCCAATGAAGAAGTGATTGCCGAAACTAACGCCTATTTTGAAACCAAAGATAAATCGTTCTACACGGTTGGCATAGAAAATTTAGGAAAGCGTTGGAATGAATGTATCGCTCTTCAAAGAGACTATGTTGACGAATAAAGAAGAATTTTGGCAAACAAATGTTGTTTTAGTAGTTAGTCCCGGGCCTTATTGATCGATGTGTTACTTATATTAAAAATATCTTAATTGTTGCAAAACTCATTTCCAAATCTTTGTATAAGAATTATAGAGGAGTGAATTATATATTTAGTGTAGCAATTCTCCGCATAAAAGGGATTGTGCCGTTATTTTGATAATCCTAATGAATTTTTTAGTTAATCTTAATTGAAATTTTAATCCATCATTCTACCTGAAGAGAGTCTTGAAGGATTAATGTAATGAGGGGAATTACAAATTAATTCATTGTTAAATATTCTAAAGTAAAAATACACATAGTTAAAGCTGAAACCTTTGCTAACTAATATTTATTCAAATAACTTCCAAGACATATAAAGATACTTGTTAAAAATAATTTTATGGTATACTATTCATTATAATGATTCAAAATTAAGACTTCCCTAATTTTGATACTGAACATTTTTTATATTTCTTATCTTTAGGTCATTGAGTTGGACCTCTCCACCCTGGAGCCGCATGTAAATGGCCCCTTCACACCTGACCTGGCTCACCCCATCAGCAAGCTGGGCGACGTGGCCAAAAAGAATGACTGGCCCATAGACATCAAGGTGGGGCTCATCGGCTCTTGCACTAACTCATCCTACGAGGACATGGGCCGTTGCGCTAGTATCGTCAAAGAAGTGAGTGAACCCCTTTATTCTTTTCAACTAATTTTACACCACCTGACCTAACGAACTGTGACTTAACACAATTTTGGTTAGGCTGCTTTTTGAAGACTTCGGACAACACGGGAGAAAGAAGAAAATATACTACGACACCTGCTCATCATATGGTAAAACATATTTCAGAACTGGAAACAAACAAATAGTGTATAAATATATGGTGCATCCATGTATAAAGAGTGGGCAGATAGTATTGTATAAAGAGTGGGTGGGTAGTATTGTATAAAGAGTGGGGAGGGGTAGTATTGTATAAAGAGTGGGAGGGGGGGTAGTATTGTATAAAGAGTGGGTGGGTTGTATTGTATAAAGAGTGGGTGGGTAGTATTGTATAAAGAGTGGGTGGATAGTATTGTATAAAGAGTGGGGAGGTAGTATTGTATAAAGAGTGGGTGGGTAGTATTGTATAAAGAGTGGGGGGGGTAGTGTTTTATAAAGAGTGGGCGGGTAGTATTGTATAAAGAGTGGGTGGGCAGTATTGTATAAAGAGTGGGGGGGGGGAGTGTTGTATAAAGAGTGGAAGGTAGTATTGTATATAAAATGGGGGGGGGTAGTATTATATAAAGAGTGGAGGGGGTAGTATTGTACTTTTATTTATTCTCTTTTATTTTATTTCAATGGTCAAATGGTCTTTTTGATACAAAAATGAAAAAATAACAACAAATAAAATGTAATATTGGCATGTAAGCAGTCTTATACAATGTGGAAAAAAAACAGTATACACCATTCTGGCAAGAACAACATCTTCACTTTTCTCCTGTAAGTAGTCAAAATCATATGAAAATCCATGCAATGCCCATATTGATTACCCGATCTATGCTGCTGTCTTGTTATGCAAGAGTTGTACAAATAATTAGTTGCAACCATTTCAATATGGAACAAAACATTTTGCCGAGTGGGCCTACGACGAATGTGTAACATGACAAGCTGGGCTAGTTCCGGACTATTGAAACTAGCTGAGAATCTTAAATAATGTTCTATGGTCATACATCTTCTATCTGACAATGTTGTAAGGCTCGTCACTTCCAACAACAGATCATATTCCAACTCAGTTTCAGTCTCGAGTTTACAAATTGTAAAAACGTAATTTTTTTTCAACACTGATATCATAGTGGGGTGACCATAATATTGAATTGTAATCCACAATTGTTATTACCTGAGAAGCATACAAAATTTTAAATGATCATAAAGAGACAAGTATGACTAATCGAAGTTGTGAAAGAAAATAAACAAATGTATATTTTAATAAATGAGAAAATGCTTTGCTTTTTTTTTTACCATGTGGCAATCTCTTCCAGCCAATCAGAAAGATTTTTTATGTGCCCTTAGTCGAAACCAGATTGGAATCCCATTTAAAAAAATCTGGGTTCCAGCGGGTTCGAACCCGCAACCTCCGGATCGGCAGACAAGCGTTTTACCACCAGGCCACGGAGGCCTGTAAAGGACAATGTAAATAGCTGGATTAAAATCCACGACATTCTTTTTTCAGGTGATTCGTTTGGTGTATTTTTTCTTGAACAGTTGTTAAAAAGGTTTTTTTTTAAGTATGGATACGTGTAAAGTGAATAATTTTTTTTTTTAAATATAGAGAAGAGAAAGATAGAAAGGGGTAGAAGATGGAATTAATATAAGGAGAAAAATTAAATGTACAACTCTAGAGTATAGATATATCTATTATTAAACACATTTGTTATTTTTCCAGGCAATGAAGCACGGTCTGAAGTCCAAGATTCCCTTCAACGTAACCCCCGGCTCCGAGCAGATCAGAGCCACCATCGAGAGGGACGGCATTGCCAAAATCCTCAGGGACTTTGGTGGCACCGTAAGTATTGCTAATTCATCGAGTTGTGACACCTGCGGTCTGATGGCATTCTTGCTAAGCGAGCTCACATTCCAGATTTGATTACCTGCAGATTTATTGTTAGACTGGTTTTTACTTCAAAAACTCGTTTCTCCCATAGTTATAGTTTTCTGTAGCTTATAGCTACTTAATATAAATTCTATGTAGCAACAAATAAAAGTGCTATAAATCCAGCTGGAAAAACATAGCTGCAGATTGAAATCATCAATTGTCTTGGAACTTGAATCTTCTTGACATCAGAATTTCAGGATTTGATCTCTCAAGCCTTCTTGCTTGCTGTGAAGTATTGATTTAAATAAAAAATCAATGGTCAACTGGGTGTAAGAATCAGGTAGCAATTCTGGGACTGGACTGGAGTGCAGTTTATCGGGGAGCTTTTTGATTTTGCTCAGGTTTGTGGTTGTCAATGTTGGAACAACCAAATGTGGCATTATGAGTATAAGAAGAAAAAACTGAATGTTTTAATATTGGTTTAATTGACAATATTCCAGGTGCTGGCCAATGCCTGCGGCCCCTGCATCGGCCAGTGGGACAGACGGGACACCAAAAAGGGAGAGAAGAACACCATTGTCACATCCTACAACAGGAACTTCACTGGACGTAATGACGCCAACCCTGCCACACACGCCTTTGTCACCAGCCCTGAACTCGTCACTGCCTTGTCCATCGCAGGTCAGTCCTTTCGAGAGTTTCACAACACAATAATTCATATAGAGACTTCAACATGTCTCAAACACTTGGTTCTGCTCATTGTTTAGTAATGCTGTTATTTTAGTTTAAACTAAGCATTTATATTTTACTACAAAATATAGTTTTAATATTTTGAAAAAAATGATCTATTAAGTAAATTAGTACAAAAAGCTGCGATATTCTATACTGCGGTAAAACGATACATAAAAGAATGATTGATCTATTTTTGTGTGTTTTATGTAGGATTGGAAGAAATAATCAATACGTATGGGAAAATGATAGTTCGAGGAACAATCGACCGAGGTTTCACTGTAATCTATAGACCTGTCCACAGGTATTGATCGCGTTTATGAGTTGATTTGTAATTTAGGTCCACTCGCTAAAGCTACGGTTTCCTAAGAAAGCGGGTTCATTATATAGCGCCCATAACATGACGTAATGCTGGCGCGCTGCCAGACGGCAGAAATGAGAACCCACAACTGTCAGTTGGAAACGTCAAACAATATTATTCCACATATTTTGTTTCAACTGGGCTTTTCTATAGTATTTGCTCTTCACATTATATTAAGCTTCATTATTTCTTACAAAATTAATAAATATTTCGTCATTTTCGCTGGTCCAAATTACGTTTGCACTAATTTTTTATTTTAAAACGGTGTCTGCTGCACGCGAAAAATTGTTCCACGACTGTTTGCTCCGCTATCACGGCCGTCATGCAAATGGCAGCATTGGTATTTGACATTACACTCACAACCAATGCACTCTAACAAAACCAACGCCATTGGTTTGCATAGACAATGTTTTGTTACGTGCGCTATATAACGACACAACCAACGCTCTCGAGGAAACCACGCCATATGGTTTGTATAGACAATGTTTTGTTACGTGCGCTATATAACGACACCACTTTTTTAGGAAACCAATGCTTAAGACAAATAATTTCTTATTGATACTGAAAAAAGAGGATGCAGTCAAGTTGCAAGTACTGAAGCTCCTTGCCTTATATGCACCAGGATATCTCCGGTGCCACCAACGATAAGTAGCCTAATCTACCACTTTGAATTGTGCCTTTTATTATATTTGTCACAGGCAATGGGCATTCATCCATTCAATTTCCCATTGAAATAACATTACATCCTCAAGAATAAGATTTGTAAATAAAAAATTAAAGAAAATGTATAAATAAATAAGGTTTTAAATTCTTCATTTGCGAAGCTTGAGCGCTCTTTGTAGATTTTTTTGTTAAGAAATTAAACTCTCATTAATTTTTAACGCATTTTCTTTTTCTTTATAAAATGTAAACTGATGGTAGCAAAAATATTTTTTAATTTTAAAACTATGATTTTTTTCAAGATTTTGAAATGCTTTATCGAATCCCTTAAGTGTGAAGTTTTAACTTGGTATATTTTATTCTGCTTTTTCATTTCAAACAGAACTATCTTTTAAAACTCTTCATTGCCATCAGGTCGTTTGGACTTCAACCCATTGAAAGACGAGCTTAGCGGAGTGGAGGGCAAGTTCAAGCTGTCAGATCCCTTCGCAGATGAGCTGCCCGCCAAGGGATTCGACCCTGGCCAGGATACCTATGAGGCACCACCCTCTGACGGATCAAGTGAGTCTCGAAGATGATTATATTTATTTCATATTGCACCTCTGTGAATATGGTACAGCGTAAATTGGAGCTGAGATCACAAACCGCTTTTCGAAGGGTGTATTCTCATAATTTTTAAATTTATGTTTAGAGGAGTATCAAGATTTTGATAGCAATAAATTTGAAGAGCAACAAAAGATACTTTATATTGGGTCTTTCAAATTGAGCGGTTTTTTTTAATTCTTGGATAAAACACAGATGGCGTCACGGACTTGCCTGGGTCTTGTGACATTTGAGAAGTGTAATGTATGGCATTTATAAAAATGAAATTGTATACAATTTAACAACGCGTTCAAATTGAGAATTATTATATCTATTGTAATCTAATTAAACGGTGATGTTAATTGGCCACCAAGATCATGTGATCTGACACCGTTGAACTATTTTCTCTGGGGTTACGTGAAAATCCAGGTCTATAAGAATGACCCCCGATCAATTCCTGAACTGAAGGACGAAATTATTCGCGTTATTGGCGAGTTAGAACCGCAATTATGCCAAAATGTCGTAGAAAATTTTGACAAAAGAGTGGACATCTGTGGAGCGGCAAGAGGTGGACATTTGGCGGATATTGTTTATTGTGTTTAAATGGCATGCATTATACTTCAATGACCAATAAAAAAAGTTTTTTGAAATCAAAGCAAATTGTGTGTTTTATTCAAGAATTAAAAAAAATTAATAAAAAAACTGCTCAATTTGAAAGATCCTTTATAAAATATCTTCTTTGTAACATCCACACTTCATTACTCCATATAAGAAGAGTATGAGAAGAATCCTGGCTGGTATTCTTCCTTACGAATTAGCAGACCCTCTTTGTGTAACAGGAGAAATCCGTGCAAAGTGTATAAAAAAAAACAAATAATTGCCAACCACTTGCCGATTTTTTTGTTTTCCGTAGACCCCCTGCCTGCCTAATATTGAACTTTCCTAAACTTATTAACTTCAAATGTATTTTTGACAGCTGACACAGTGCTGTTCACCTTGATAAGGTTTTTTGTATAGTGGACAATTATTGTAAAAATAAAAAACATGTACAATTTTTATTCATACCTTTATTGAAAAGACAAAAAATGCAAGTAAATATTTGGTTTTGGAACTGAACAAATCCAAACCTAGTAAAATTCTTACATACAATTAATACTGTTAATGAGAGGGATGAACCTGATGCTCTGATAGCAATGGTTCAATATTTGGCTTCAAATTAGTGAGGTATAATCTTAAATCTCCACATTCAGTGATTTGCATTCAATTTCTTTATATAAGTATTTTCTATGTCTAATATAAGTATTATGTACACACAATCTGTGTTAGGTGACCTAAATATTGATGATGATCTGCCTAAATGGGATCCGCTCACGGTGGACCCCCATTTACATCTCTTGCACCCCCATTTTCTTTTCTCGCTGACATAGACCCCCTGCAAGTCGAAATAGACCCTTGGGGGTCCATATAGACCACTTTGGGAATCTTTGATTTACATTGGTGTTTAGGTGGAGGTTTATTTATGTTTAGGTTGGATAGAAATTTCATCTTGAAAAAAAAATAGTTTGAGGACAAGTGCTTCACAGGGCAAGCCACATATTAGATCTTCAGCAGTGTGAGCAATCAGAGCACAGTCTTCGGCTTATTGTAGGTCTGTGACGTATCGTGTTGGAGTTTTAGCACAAAGACAACTTTAACACCGCTGGTTTTAAATTTTCTGTCAATCATAATTATTCAGGGATATGACGAAGATATGGATATGAAGAGACGTGAGGTTTTAAGCGAGGTCTGCTGGTCTTGAAACTTAACTATTTTTACCATCGAAACTTTGGATTCCATTTGTCAAGACTGTGCGCTTGCTAAAGTGCAACACCTTTCACACAATAAACACAGGCGTTTTCCATCCACAAGATGGTTGACAATCATACCTGATCACAAGGGATAACATTATTTTGCTGAGGCTGGATATACATAGTAGTACCTTCATTGTTACAATAAGTCTCAGTTATTACTTTACGTAACGTTCAAGTGCTTCTAATGTGTCGTTAGTTTTTCATATGACTCCATTGCCTTCCGATTGCAGACCTCAAGGTGAATGTGGACGCTAAGTCGCAGCGCCTACAGCTGCTGGCACCCTTCAACAAGTGGGACGGCAAGGATCTGCGTGACCTCGTGGTGCTCATCAAGGTCAAGGGCAAGTGCACAACAGACCATATCTCCGCCGCTGGACCCTGGCTGAAATACAGAGGCCACCTGGACAACATCTCCAACAACATGTTCATTGGGTCAGTATTATTGTGCATTACAGCTAAAATAATTTAATTATCAAAATCATTTCAAGGGTGCTGCTTACATTATCATGTAACATCCAAAATCATTTCAAGGGTGTTGCTTACATCAGTGCTCTGCAACCTTTTCTCACCTACGACACACCAAAATTCCTCCTAGAATTCCGCGGCACACCAAAAGCTAAAATATATATGTATTAAATTAGGCATGAGTCTTCAGCGACGCGCATAAGGGTCATTTTTCTTTGTCTATGACTAATTTGGTGCGGCCATGGTGTGTACAAAGCACACTACGCAGTTTTCAACAGTTGGCACCAGTTATTGTGTATTAAATACATAATGAAAAATTGTAAAATGTCAAATACTCGTACATTGAATTTGACCGCGGTACACCTGTATCCGGCTCACGGCACACCAGTGTGCCACGGCACACCGGTTGCGGAGCACTGGCTTACATTATCATGTAACATCCAAAATCATTTCAAGGGTGTTGCTTACATTATCATGTAACATCCAAAAGTCTGTTTCGTCCATCCACCCAACTAGACCCTTTGCACTCAGTGTGGCGGGCCTTCCGGAGGGCACATTCCTAACACGTAGTTCCGTCATATCATGAAATAATCATTTCTTGGCCACATGATTATTATGAACTGGATGATGAAGTCTCTTTAGGATATTCCAAATTTCTTTCCCAAACAGTTTCCCTTCCCTGACTCAATGCCTTGGGATTCTCAGCCCCAGATGTACTTATGTATAAATAAAAAAACAACAACATAAGCAAAACAAATGTAATATAGAAAGGTTTTTTAATTAGAAGGATAATTAGTATTTTTTGTCATTTACTATACTAGGTCCTGAAATGGACTTTTGGTAATCAATTCTTCGGTTAACTGGGAAAACCGCATAATTCGTAATGTTTTTGTCGCCACAAATGATTTTATGAATCCTAATAATTAAAAAATTTCCACGCGAATCACAGATCTACACAGTAGACAGAATGACCAGCGTATTACTCGTACATGCCAGAGAGCAGTTAAATTCTCGGGGCTCCCCCTATATTCAGAGATTCAATGTCAAAATATCTCATCATTATTATCGTAAATATGGAGTTTTGAGTGTTCTTTGCATGTAAATTATTAAATATTTTTAATTTACCTTTAATAATTTCGCAACTGTGAATATAATTTGTCAAAACTTTGAATGGTACCTACCAGTGACATCATCATATTTATACCGCACAAACATATACAAGTTAATCTGTGTAAACAAGTGACCATGTTGAAATCAAATAAGTGACAATTATTGCAGAAATATGTCGACAAAACTGACTTATTGCAGATTATTTTCACAATAAGGAAAAATGGCCACAATGTTCCCGGCCATTGGAAAGTGACGTCCAGATAAAAAAAAAATATATTTTTAGTGAAATTGTGTCTGGTGAATATCAAATGAATGGACTTTTACTGTAATACTAACTTGATCAAAAAGTTTTAGGACTTTATTCATAAAATCTAAAATACAAGTTTATTCATCAAAATCAATATGGTCACCTTCAAAGTACTCCCCATCGACTGCAACGCACTTATGCCAGCGCTTGATCCAATCCTCGAAACACCGCTGGTACTCAATTTTTGGTATGTCCATCAGAGCCGTCTTCGATTTTTTCATGACATCCTCGGGTGCTGTAACGCGTTCCGCGAAGCGGTTTTTTGAGTCAGTTGAACAGGAAAAAGTCACAGGGAGCCAGATCAGGTGAATTCGAAGGCTGCTGGATAGTCTTCGTGTTGTTTTTCGTCAAAAACTCATCGAAATCATGTCTTTCGCGATTTCAACGCAGTCCTATTTTTTGCATGAAATTGAGGTGTTTCGGCACCAGTTTTGCAGCGTCACGTCTTAGGCCCAAATCACTAACCAAAATGTCTTGAGCGGATCCATAAGCGATGTTCAAGTTCTCTGCCAGCTCTCTAATGGTCAATTTGCGGTTTTCGGCCAACATTTCTTTGGTTTTATCGATGTTTTCATCGGTTTTGGACTGCCACTGCATTCCTCTCTCGACTGACTCACGACCACTTCTGAACCGTTCGTGCCACCGAAAAACACTTCTCCAACATTTCCAAGGTCTGCGGACTGTTAAATCCGTTTTTCACACAAAATTTTATGCAAACTCGTTGATGCCATTTTCAAGCTTGTAAAAAATCGAAAACACGGACAAAAGTAGATGTACTCAGTACAGCGTAACTTTTACAAATGTCAAGCTATGACGCTGAAATTTGGAGGGAAGTGTCAATGATAGATGTGGTAACCTAACAAAAAAAAAAGAATTCCAATCCTAAAACTTTTTGATCAAGGTAGTAGTTTACAGTAGTTTTGAGCCAGTGTGTGAAACCTTCAGGTGGAAGACTAGTGATCTACCAAAATCTTTTAATATTCAATCAAGTCTCAAAGTTGACATGTTAAATAAATGCAGTCTTTTTTTATTATGGCAGACCTGTCAGATGTAATATAAAAAATGCATAATGCATAAATCAGGAGTCGTAAAAGTAGTTCCATCTTAGTGTTGTTGTTAAAAGCTCTTATCTGTTTCAGTGCCGTCAACTATGAAAACAACGAGGTGAACAAAGTGAAGAACCTACTGAATGGACAGTGGGGAGGCGTTCCTGACGTGGCACGTGCGTACAAGGCCTCCGGTGTGGAATGGGTGGCTGTAGGTGATGAAAACTACGGTGAGGGCAGCAGTCGCGAGCACGCTGCGCTCGAACCACGTCACCTAGGCGGTCGCGCTATCATCGTCAAGTCCTTTGCCAGGTAATTACTCTAGTGATATAAGTCTCTTATCAGATAATCACAATAGTGATACAAGTACTTTGACTGATTTAAGAACTTTGTCTGGTTATGTACATACTAGTTCTAGTTCTAGAGGTGATTTATAGTGTGGGGCACACAGCCTATCAGAGAACTCTGTCTATAGAGCTGATATGTGGTGACCCATACCCTAATAAAGACATCCCACTGTACAGAAATTACCTCCCTATCAACAGAGTTAATAAATTTAAGTATTTGGATGCCATAATAACTGGAAGTGGAGGTCGGTAATTAACTGAACATATGTAGATGCGGGGAGGTACCTAATCTAATGGCGCATCCACTACCTTCCTATCCTTATACGTCTTTATTTTGTAATATTTTCAATCGGTCAATAATAGTGGGTTTGAGTCCCGAGTTGGAGCGCCCTTGAGGAGAGTTTGCTCTCTAAACGGCACTATATAAATTGCCATTTTATTATTATTAGACTAGGCTGTCAGTGATACCTTTAACAATAAAAAGGCCATATGAGACTCCTCGGCGTTTAGTCTAAATACGAATTGTTGGCTGTATACAGGTCTGAATCTTAGCATATACTTGTCAGTTTTAAGAACAGATGCTTGAGGAGAATGACGGGTGAAACGGTTCATTTTTGGGTAGACACAGCCCATAACCACCACAATAAAGATGAGAAACTGAAGGCGATTAGGTCATGTTTGAGGATGCTGCCTTGCAGCTGACCAAAATCTGCACTATTATATTGCCCACAAGGGACTCGACAAATCAGACGCCTGTCCTACACTACACACCAATGTATTGTGATACGGAGATTCGCAGTCTCACCCTGACAGGTGAGGGTGTAAAGTGCTAGGCTGTGTGTCAGCCTGGATAGAGGCATTTTATGGCAGCTGTATGTTTTCCTGAACTATTAGGGTGATGAGGATGTTGAATATTAGGTTTCTTCTATCGAATAAAACATTTATGGCGATCAACGACACACCAATTGAACAAGTCAAAATTTAAATACTTGGGTGCTAGCATAATGTACAATAATGACCTCTATGGCGAAGTACTTGAACAATCGCAAAAGGCCGCAGCTATTTCCGGATGTCTAGAGAACACTATCTGGAAAAACAAGTATATGAACATCCAAAGCAAGGTGAGGATATACAAGACCTGTGTCTACCCCATAATGACATACAGCATAGAGTCCAGAGCCGACACTGTCAGAACCAAAAATCTCCTTCAAACCAGCGAAATGAAGGTACTCAGCAGTATCGCTGGCAAAACCCTTTGTGATAGAGTACGAAACACAGTAATCTGAAGGATGTGCGAAGTTGAAGATATTGTCAGATGGGGACGACAGAGAAGAAGGTTCTGGAACGAACATGTATCCAGAATGGCGGAACCAAGAGCCGTAAGAATGGCCAGGGACAGTATCCCCCAAGCAAGCAGACCTCCAGGACGACCTCCCAAAAGATGGAAAGACAGCTGGCAGTCGACGTCACAAGAGGGAAAGGATGATGCAGGACCATAACAGGGCTAAAAGAAGAGGAAAGAAGAATAAAATATTGTTAAGAATAAAGGATTTAAAATGTACAATTAACTGCCTGAATATTTTTGCACGTAATGAATGATGTATGCTCATCTTAATATAAAAAAATCTGTTTCGTGGATTAGATCTCTTTGGATCTTGAAACATCGAAAATTAATGATATTTAATTCTTTTCAGAATCCACGAGACCAACCTGAAGAAGCAGGGCATGCTCCCGTTGACTTTTGCTAACCCCTCAGATTATGACAAGGTGCAGCCCGACTCTAAAATCTCCCTGCTGGGGCTCAAGGACCTCGCCCCTGGAAAGGTATGTCATGTCCGCATGCTGTATGGCATACAACCAATTACAAGCATTTTACATATGTAATTCCTGATATTGAGCTTACTTTATGTTACATCCAAATGGAAATGGTATTTACTCATCTTGATTTAAAAATGGAGACCTCTGTGAACTATTTTGATAAATATTTAACTCCCACTTAGGGGTTTTTAGTTCAATTAACCCAAATAGTAACTAAAAAAAATGTTTAAATATATATAACACATCGATCAATAAGTCCAGGGACTAACTACTAAAACAACATTTGTTTGCCAAAATTCTTCTTTATTCATCAACATAGTCTCCTTCAAGAGCGATACATTCATTCCAACGCTTTCCTAACTTTTCTATGCCAGCCGTGTAGAACGATTTATCTTTGGTTTCAAAATAGGCCTTAGTTTCGGCAATCACTTCTTCATTGGAGCCAAATCTCTTTCCCTGGAGCATCATTTTGAGGTCTGCGAACAGCCAATAGTCACTGGGGGCCAAATCTGGAGAATACGGTGGGTGCGGAAGCAATTCAAAGTTCAACTCATGCAATTTGGCCATCGTTACCATCGACTTGTGACACGGTGCATTGTCCAGGTGAAAGAGAACTTTTTCGCAAACACGGCACCCATTTCGAAAAAAGCTTTTTTATGACCAAATGTTCATGGAAAATAGTGTAAACACTACCAAATGATATCTTCAGGATGTCAGCTATCTCGCGCAACTTTACTTTGTGATTTTCCATCACGATTTTGAGGGTTTTTTTTATGTTTTCTGGTGTAGCAGCCTCATTTGGACGACCAGAGCGTTCAGCAAAATTTGTGTCTGTACGACCGCGTTTGAAATCAGCATACCACCGAAATCTGACTTATATGAGAAGGTATTTGGATATAGAAAAGGCGAAAGATGTGTGTTACAATAGGAAAGTCTGACATTCTTGTGTGATGTTATGTATGTAATTTAGAATGTATACAGTGTATGAAATCAACAATGCATAGTATTAATAACAGTGATACAACAGTGAATAATTATTTTTTTTCCAGACTCTAGATGCTGAAATCAAGCAATCCAATGGCAAAGTAGACAAGATTAAGCTTAACCACACACTCAACGAGCAACAGATCACATGGTTCAAAGCCGGCTCAGCACTGAACCGCATGAAAGAGATTGCTGCTGGAAAGTGAACAGCAAACGCCTTGATCTAATTATTAAATAGTGTTTTCGTGTAGGAATTTCCATTCTCGAATTATAAGCGCTTCAGTCAATTTCAATCAAGAACCCTGTTGACGATACGAGATATCAGAATTTGTTTATTAAACAATAGTGGTTTATTCAAGAATAAAATTGACATAAATTGTTTATTAATCAACAAGAATTCTTGTTAATTGCGTGGAGAAAATTTTAACATTCATTCTGTGGTACTCGTAAATGTTACCAAAGCGAAAACTTGTGTCCGTTTTTATTTACTTAAACGCAGGCTCGTTAAGTCCCTCAAATCATGTTGTGATTTGTCTGTATTTGTTTTTTTTTATTAAATCGTTCAGTAGTTCAATTCTTTATTAGTTTTTTAATGTTCGATTTAATAAAATGTATATAAAGTATATTCTACAAATTTTTAATGAAATAGGACAATAAAATTTACCAATCATCCCGTTTGTTTTTATTCAACACCCAGTATTTTAATCTTTCCCTGCCAGACATGGAGTAGATGGTGTGTACCTGAAAGCCAGAGTTTTTTTTATATTTGGTTTTAAAAAATGAGGATAATAGTAAAGAATGTAGATCAAAAGAAGATACAGTGATTAATATGGAGAATGGAGTCTTGAGATTGCCACGTAGAAAGAATAAATGATGAAAGACTTACAAAAATAATCTACCTATATATATAAGTAGTATAGAAGGTACTAGAAGTTTGGGAAGACCTAGAAAAATGTGGCATGACCAAATGAATTAAATTCTAAAAGAGGGATGGACATGGCAGAAGCCAAAGACAAGTGTCATGATAAAATCAAGGTGATGGTGATGTTTCAGATTTGATTTATTCATGAAATTAAATAGGCAAGGGTTAACCCTTATCATAGCATTGTAACAGGTGTTACACTCATTTAGGGATTTTTTTTTAAGTCCAGAAACTAACGTAATTTCAAATATGGCAACACATTCAAATACTATACATGCACTATTGTGTGCAGTGGTATCATCTGGTGATAAATATTGACAACGCTACAAACTTTCAAACGACATCGGGTCAACATGTCTGGACAACGTGGGCGCGTTTTGAAAATTGGGGTAAATAATCTTTAAATATCTTATAAATATCACTACATATAGAGAAAAATTATTCAAACCATTTTATTTGTTGATAATTCAGCTTATAGAATAATTTTATAGCACTTTTTGCGTTTTATAAAAATTGATATTTTGGCAATGTAATTGGAGTGTTACATATAAAAAAATCTATAAGGAAAAGTTGTGATTTTTTTTCCTCAATTTTCCTTCATAACTTACCATATAACAAGGAATCATCAAAGAAAAACGTTAATATTTGGATAAATTGAACTTTGCCAAGATAAGGGTTAAAGCTGTCCCATCTTATTTTGCCCATTGCTGATATATCCTTGAATAACTCACTATCTATTTAGATCTTTCCTTTGCAATTTGTATTGCTATTTTAGATGGTCTTGCCTATAACGGGTGATATTTCCTTCTCTAACAGGATTTTGATAACATCATCCAGCATTACCTTATGAAATGCCTTCATTAGATCAATAAAACATACAAACGTGGTTTGATTGTATTTAATTGCTTTCTCCTTTATTTATCTCATGAAGATGGCATCGGTGGTTGACCAGTTCTTTCTGAATCTCAGCTGCTCCTCTATACACAATGCTCTATTTAAATCTGGTTGGTAGGATACTCACGAAGAGTTTGAGTATAGCAGAAAGCAATGAAATACCTCTGTAATTTTTTAATTGGTCATTTGTCTTTTCTTGAAGATAGGGACTGTTATACTCATCCGCCATTCGTCAGGTATAGTCTAGGATTTTGTTTAACAACTTTTGTAGCTCTTAAGTCAGGTTGTGTCCATCGTGCTTGATGAATTCATTTGAAGTGTCATAGACTCCAGGAAATTTTAGATTTTTCATATTTTTTATCAGTGTAAAAAAATATGTTTAATGACGATTAGGACTTACATATATTGAGGCAGCTCTATTCCGATGCCAACTCTGAGGATCTGACATGAGTCGTCCGGCGACGGTACAGGCGACGGGACGCGTGCGAACGCGCCCGCACCACACAGCGAGGGAGATCCGACGGGTACCCAAGGCGAGGCGCCGGGTGATGGCTCTGACACCGGTGCCCGGCCTCCACGTCTCGGCCGGTTCCCTATTCCCGACCAGGCCCGACGCGCCACGGCCCTCAGGTCCAATCCTTATCCCGAAGTTACGGATCCAACTTGCCGACTTCCCTTACCTACATTATTCTATCGGCTAGAGGCTCTTCACCTTGGAGACCTGCTGCGGATATGTGTACGAGCCGGCGCGACATCTCCGCGTATTCCTCACCTGAATTTTCAATGTCCGAGGAGCCGATCTGGACACAAGACCAGATGACTGAATTCATTTCAATTCTACTCTGACTTGGCTGCATTTATTAAATTTTCAGTGAAATATAATTTCATACTTTCCATATTTAAAAAAAATCATTCTCAAGTTATCAGAAATTGACAAACGATCAAATAAATATATTATTTAGGCTGACTGCATAAGGTGGTATTCTAAAAAAACTTTACTTATTGATGAAGTAACAAAACAAAGAAGTGTATAATTTACTTTCTGACATAACAAATCTCGAGTATGACGTTACATTTCTATATAATTATTTAAATTTTATTATCTCACTGCGCTAACATATAATTTTAAGAAACTCGTACATTTACCGCAATCGTTGGAGGTATTGTCTTGTTTAATTGCACCGACTACTGCACTTGTATTTCATTTTCATTGTACTATATATAGTACAACTTGGTTTATTTATTATCATGTGGCAATCTCTTCCTACCAACCAGAAAAAAATCACACCATTTACCTGTCAGGGTAGG
This sequence comes from Odontocerum albicorne, assembly GCA_949825065.1. NCBI lineage: Eukaryota > Metazoa > Arthropoda > Insecta > Trichoptera > Odontoceridae > Odontocerum > Odontocerum albicorne. The sequence goes on from OX463848.1 coordinate 45,165,599, forward strand.
CTGAGATGATAGAGCCTATCTTAACACACGTCCTTAGCCTCTTCTACATATCGCCTGTTGAGAATCATAGTGGTGAAACTCCAAAACATCGATTTTCGAGTTAAGACTACCAAATGGCACTAAAATTACTCCTTTTTTACGTGCATAAGTGGCAAAAGTATTTGAAGTGGCAAGGAGTTGAAATATACTTTTGCCACTTATGCACGTAAAGAGTCATTTTAGTGCCATTTGGTAGTGTTAACTCGAAAATCGTTTTTTTGTAGTTTCACCAATATGTTTTTCAACAGGCGATATATATGTGTATTACAAAATATTACCGAAATTCCGACATGTAGACTTAAGTAATAGTGGAACTATATTTTAGATTTTATAAGGAAAAACAAGTTGTATGATTTAATAATTGTTCCATCAAAGCATTAATTAAAGCTTATTAGCTGATAGTAGCTCCTTAGTATTCCGTGGACAGCCAGAAGCACCAACTAAACCAACATGGCATGGAAGCACCAACCGTGTAGATAAGTCAAGAAGAGCTAATTATTGAAATTGGACAATCCAAACGTTTAAAAAAAGCCTGCTTCTCATAAATAATAGCATGGCATCACGTTGGATGTCATCCTGAAAAGGACAACACATTTACAAATTCTTTCCTTGCATCAGGGCTCACTTAACCTCCCCTTAGGTAGTTCTTAACCACTCTCCGAGCCTTAAGCCGCTTTATAAGTGTAATTACTGTCCTGCAAGTTATTTTCATTCTTCTGTGATGTCGGACCTTAAGTCTGTTGTCGCTACTACTCTCTTCACACTCAGGTGTGTTGCCACAGGAAGGGGAGTCCCTTCTTCATCTCTACGTGACGTTGCGTTTATAAAAAAAAAATTATCTAGTATTGATCGCCCTGGATGAAGATTTATTTTAACAGCGTAGGTGGTAGAAGAATGGAACTGAACAGTTCCTAATTACTGGACCTGGACCTTCCAACTCCTCACTGACCATGGGAGTTTCAACAGCAAATTTTTCATTTAATCTAGTCCTTTTGCCCTGTTTCAATTTATGTGGCTACCAATATCACAATATCAATCGCAGACCACATTTTGTGGAACTGTGAGAAAGTAATCTTTCAAAATAGGGAGAAGCTCCATGCAGCTACATCTCGGATTACCTGATTGGCTATCTAGCCTTGTAGCGACCAGGGATAGTTTTACAGCTTTGTCCAATTTTCCTAAAATAGTTAAAGGCCTTCTGTATTAAATTCTATTTTTTTATTTGTTATTCTCCCTATTCATTTAAATTTCATCTCTGTGTAGTTTTGGTGCCAACTGTGATGTATGGGGTGAAATGTGGACGTGGGAAAAGATGTAGGAACCGTTTAAATCACATATGGGCAACCGCCGGCCCGCGGAGCTATTTTGTCCGGCCCTGATTCATCTCGGCGAAGTAATTGAGAAATACATTAGTTAAAATAATGCAGATGACACGGGCGCTTGCAGTGATTCGGGGAAGCTCGTATACGCACCGAAGGATTACGAGCGGGGCCCACCCCCTCCGCGCTACATAATATAATAATATATATTATTATCGCAATGCATCCGATGGTTTGTGTTTCGGCAAAGTTCGTAGGCACGAAATATCCCGAGTGCAGCACACTAATTCCGTCCCCCTCCGCGCCGCATTCCCCTTATTTAGTGTTCACGCGACTTCTGGTCTGGTTTGTTCTGTTTACTGGTGCGTTCTGGCGTAGAAGACAGTTTTGTTTGTCAGTTCTGAATATTGTTTTTAAATTTGTGACAATGTCAGGGGTTATGTCGAAAAAAAGAAAAGTTGATGCAGAGTGTCGAAAATTTCAAGACAAGTGGACGGAGGATTATTTCTTTATCCTGAATAAAAGAATGCCCGTATGTTTGCTGTGTAAGGAGTCCGTATCCGTCAACAAAGAATTCAACTTAAAGAGACATTTTACTTCGAGGCATGCGGATCACCAACAAATAAATGAACAAATTCGAAAAGATATGATACAGAAGTTGAAGAAGAACTTGGATACCCAGCAACAAATGTTCAAAAAGCAAATAACGCAGCACGATAGCGTTGTTAAAGCCAGCTTTGTTGTAAGCGAAAAAATTGCAAAGCATTCTAAGTCATTTGGTGAAGGAGAATTTATTAAAGAGTGTCTGCTCGACGTTTCAAGTATAATCTGTCCTGAAAAGAAAAAAGACTTTGAGAGAATATCTTTGTCGAGACGTACTGTTGTCCGACGTATAGAAATGATGGCTGATGATATCAAAAAAAGTTTGAAAGAGGTGATTACTGGATTCGAAGCATTTTCAATTGCTTTGGATGAGAGCACAGATGCCTCTGATACAGCACAATTAGCAATATTTATCAGAGGAGTTGACGTGGACTTCAAAATCACAGAAGAATTATTAGCTCTTCAGCCGTTAAAAGGAACGACTACCGGTGAAGATATATTTGAAGCAGTCAACATAGTCTTCGAAAGCTTTGGGATTAAATGGAGTGCACTATCTGGCATATGTACTGATGGTGCCCCTGCAATGGTTGGCTTACGGAAAGGATTTATTGGAGTTGTTAATGAAAGAGCAATAGAATTACAGATCCAGCCGGAAAATTTAACAAATTTTCATTGTATTATCCACCAGCAAAATTTGTGCCAAATAAAAGATAATCAATGGGTGTGTGATTTAGCATTCCTTGTAGATGTCACAGGATACCTAAATGATCTTAATTTAAAACTACAAAAACAGGGACAATTGGTTCATGAACTGCATAGCCATGTCAAAGTTTTTTGTAATAAGCTTAGATTTTTGAAAAATCAGATAAGAGGTAAAAATTGTTACCATTTTCCTAATCTATCAAGGCATACAAACATCACATATAATTCTTATGGAGATGAACTGAAGGCACTAATAGAGCAATTTGATACGAGGTTTGCCGACTTCCAAAACAAAGACTCAACATTCGCTATATTTGCTCGTCCGATGGATGCTGATGTAAATAATGTGCCAGCAAATTTACAGATGGAACTTATTGAGCTTCAGGGGGATTTAGCGCTAAAATCACAATTTGACAAAGTTACTTTGACGGATTTTTATAAATTATATTTGGTGGAAGAAAATTATACAAACTTACGTAGATTTGCAAGAAACATCATTTGTCTTTTTGGCAGCACGTATACATGCGAACAATTTTTTTCGAGGATGAAGTACACCAAATCGAAAATTCGAACGAGGATAACAGATGAAAATCTCGAAAATTCGATGAGATTATCATTAAGCAATATCAACGCCAATATTGATAGTCTCGTAATTCAAGTACAAAGTCAATCGTCACATTAAATTTTATAAGCAATTAATGTCGTTCATTATATAAATAAATAAAATATGCAAGAAGTAGCAATGTGTTTTATTTAATTTAATATTACCTTAATATAGTTAATAATTTGGTCCGGCCCTTGACACGGAGACAGAATGATAATGTGGCCCCAGACCTAGGAAAGGTTGCCCATGCCTGGTTTAAATGATGTAAAAATGCCAGAATACGGAATGAAGTGATTAGGGATGAATGTGAACTTAAGGATGATGTGTTGAGTAAGATGAAGAAGATGGTTTGGACATATGAAACGAATGAATAAAGAAAGACTGATAAAAAAATATATGTATACAATGTGAATGTGAGTGGAAAGCGTGTGAGAGGAAGAACAAATAAAGATGATTGGATTAAGCTAATAATATTTTAAAATAAGGAAACATAAAGTAAAAAAATCGTAGAAGTTATATGAGATGCACGGATGTAGAAGAGGCTAATAAGGATGTGTATCGAGATAGGAAAGTCGAGCACTCTTTTCTCTCTGCCTACCCCGAGAGGGACATGGCGTGATGTGATGACGTGACGTATATAAATATATTATGCGATATAAGCAGGAATTAAGTCTAGATTCGCGAGAATAGGGTGAATCCGGCCTTTACGGTTCTCTGAACTGGAACACTGCTCGTGCATTCAGAACCCGTTCCTTCGCCGCACCTCACGACGTCAATATCCATTATCCATTGTTCTTACGTTCCCATGGCTTTAAGGTCATTTACACGTTGCGTTGTACATTTGGTATTTTAAAATGACGTAACTAATCTTCCGCAAATCCGTATTATTTAAAAATATAATATATCATTTGTTCATTTGCTATAGGAATATTTTCTGTTGATATAATTTTTATCTCCCGTTTATTTAAAACTAATTATCGCAACACTGCGGTTTGCGTCTTCATTTATTTGTTTTGAAATATCATCTATTGCCACTGCTGTTTTAATTACACAATACATTTTTACAAAAAGCCTCCGTAATACACAGTGGAATGGAATGAATCATTCAACAAAGTCTATTGATTTTAATGAATCGTGTGTACGTTGGAAATGTTTTTTTATAAAATTAAGTTATTTTGAAGGAGAATTATAAAATAATCGTTATTCTACGAATAATATCAGGTGTACAAATAAGTCGCCGCCGTTTGACAAAAATTGGCGCCACCAGTAAGTTATGGTTAAAATTGTCAGATTTAAAACGCCATTGTCGTAAGATTGGACACCTGTCAACAACATAACTTTGAAATATTATTGAATTTTTATCAGTATAATATATTCTTTTGTGTGCGAAAATGTCAAGTTTTGAGCCGACTAAGCGTCATTTGCGGGAACTTTTGATTTACTTCTTCAATTTGAAGAAATCTGCAGCTGAGGCGCATCGATTGCTTGTAGAAGCATATGGTGAGGCTGCCTTAAGTGAGAGAAGTTGTCGTGAATGGTTTCAAAAGTTTAAGAATGGTGAATTTGACATCGAAGACAAAGAACGTAGCGGAAGGCCGAAAGTGTACGAAGACGCGGAATTGGAAATATTATTGGATCAAGATTCGTGCCAAATGCAAGAACAACTTGCACTTACATTAGGAGTGACTCAACAAGGAATTTCACATCGGTTGAAATCATCGGGAATGATTCAAAAACAAGGAAATTGGGTTCCATATGAACTGACACCGAGAAACGTTGAACGCCGATTTTCCACATGTGAAATGCTGCTTGCCAGGCATAAACGAAAGGGATTTCTGCACCGTATAGTCACTGGTGATGAAAAATGGATCCACTATGATAATCCAAAAAGGAAGAAATCATGAGGACCCCCTGGCCATGCTTCAACGTCTACGGCTAAGTCAAATATTCATGGGAAAAAACTCTTGTTGTGTATTTGGTGGGATCAGCTTGGTGTCGTGTATTATGAGTTGCTCAAACCGAACGAAACCATTGCTGGGGCGGTCTACCGAACACAATTGATGAGATTGAGTCGAGCACTCAAGAAAAAGCACGTCCACTACTACTCCAGACACGACAAAATTATTATCCTGCATGATAATGCTCGTCCACATTTTGCGGCGCCGGTCAAAACCTATTTGGAAACACTCAATTGGGAAGTTTTACCCCATCCGCCGTATTCACCAGACATTTCTCCTTCTGATTTCTACTTGTTTCGATCGATGACCTGTCTGAGCAGCACTTCACATCATATGAAGACACCAAAAATTGGGTCGATTCGTGGATAGCCTCAAAAGATAAAGCATTCTTCCGACGCGGTATGCTGCCAGAAAGATGGGAAAAGTAGTGGCAAGCGATGAGCAATGCTTCGAATAAAACATGAGGTTCCGTTCTTTCACAATAAATGCCCAAATTTTGATAAAAAAAAACGGCGGAAACTTATTTGTACACCTAATAGATTAATGCAAAATAATATCGCTGAAGCGATATCATCAATTTTAACATGTCTATATGTATTGTAAATCAATATACTTATTTCATCGTTTCACTGAAACAATAATAAATGGGTATATTTCGTCTATTTCTCTTGATTTTTTTTATTCACAACTGAAAGGTCAAACCAATATTGATATCACGTTGTCGTGCAACGCAAAAGCTAGTTGTATATTTTTTTTGATAATCAATTATTACTCTTTTTTTAATCAGCGTACTAATTTTAAATAAATACGAAATAAATCTCTCAATCCACATTGTATTTTCGTTTGAGCTTTGGTGACTCACCCAATGTGATAAAATAAAATTAAATTCATACATAGTGTACCTTTAAATTATCTAAAAAAAAATAACATGATAGTTATATTGTTAGTTTTAATAAAATCCCTTTTATTTGAATGCACTTAATATTGTTTTTGACAATTTAAATTCACAACATTTTTAAACGCTTTCTTTCGTGAGTTCAACTGAGAGTATCGTTTGTGCTTTGCACAACATAATAATCTAAAAAAGTATAAAATTGAAAAATAATCCAAATTACTTTTTGTGTTTACACTGATATTTTTTAGTTTTTTAAAAGCAATTAAATGTTTAATTTTTGTGTCAGTTGAAAACTAATTTGATTCACCCTTCTCATATGCCAGAATCGAGTACACCCAGCCATCAATGAATGAGAGCGACACCATTGTAGGACTCACAAAAGCTAGCCAAAACCTTTCAAATCTCCTTTCCATTAAAAATGAAACGGACGCCTGCTTCAAGAACCAGTTCTTCGATATCACAGAATAAATATTTTTTTTGTACTTCCGTTCATTTGGGGTTATTTCTTTTTTATTGTGCTAACTTTAACCAAGGTGTTTCTAGCCGCTATATATACAATGGAGGACTCTTTAATTTAAGTTGTCTTCGTACCAACACTAAAAAATTACGTTACAAACTTACATTATACCGACGACTGCGCTCTGATTTCTCTCTATTCTTCTTGAATAATGGCCGTGAACTCCTTTTTATGAAAGAGCATACGCCAGGGTCAAGTAATTGAGTTCTCATTCCGCTGAAGATCTGCACCAAATACTAGATACCTATATGTGCGCCTATGACCTCAAATTAAATGTTTCTAAGACCAATATTCTATCCAGCGAAAACCTCCATCTAAACATCAATGGAAATGGAGAGATTATTGAATCAGGGCAGATTTTAATTACTCGGGTAGCATTGTAAATAACAAATCAAACATAGATGACGAGATTCAGAATAGAATAAGCACAGCTTCCCAGGCATTTTGTACCTTCGTGGGCAAGTATTTGATAATCACAATTCAACACTGAAAATCAAAACAGCAGACCATAAAGTTGTAATCATACCATCTCTAATGTATGGATGCGAATCATGGGTTCCCTACAGACGACATGTTAAGATACGGCGCAAATAATGAAGATTCACTGGTATTATATAGTATACGATGATGAAGTTTTGAGAAGAGCGATGAATTTGTAGCATCGAGATTCTGGTGTCGGGTGCACGCCTGCGTTAGTCTGGACACGTTGCTCGTATCCCTGAGTATAGACTCCCAAGAAATTTCCTCTTTGGCGAGCTGACGAAGGGCAAAATGAGGCACGGCGGTCGTCGCAAAACACATAAGGACGTATTACTTGAGACACTTAAAAATATTAATGCTCTGCACAACTAGGAGCAAACAGCAGCAGATATAACCAAATGACTTGGAAATTATAAGGGACCCAATAGAGAAAGAAGACGTAGACAAGCTGCAAATACTAAAGTTTTTGCTCTTTATGCAACAGGATATGCCTATCACAAATAACCTTACTTAGTCATCTCCGGTGGCATCAACGTCAGATACCCTGATCGTCCACTTTGTACTGTGCCTTTTAGTATACTCGTCATGGGTTATGGGTATTAATTTATTCGATATTTTAGAAAAATAAGATATGTCATGATTATAAACACAATAAATAAAAAATACACTACATATAATAATAATAAAGACAATTTTTGTAGCGTCGTTTAAACAACAAACTCTCCTCAAAGGGGTTCAATGTTTATGCCATAATTAAACAAAGCACACACCAGTTAGTTGTTTTTTTTTGTTTTAGGATTACATGAGTATTTTTATACAATTTGAATAGTATATGTATCGGACGTATGCCGTCACCCTTGTGTGTGTATGTGGTATGATGAGACAGACAATGTTGTGTGTAGATCTGGAGGCAAATTTGCCCTCATATTTGTCGATGTAAAATGTTTTATAATTTATGTCAATGTAAAATGTCTATGTAAAATGTCTATGTAATGTAAAATGTTTTATAAATATCAGTCACTTTGAATCCGAATGAGCTCGCGACCGCGTAGAAAAATGTGCTCCGGCCGGGCCATCGAGACTAGGTCAAAAGGCGGTCAGTTTAAGCAGCCCCCCGACCCCCTAACGTGGGTTTGCCTCACGGCTGACGGGCGCTTACTCGGGCCGACTTTCGACTAATATAGAGGGTACCAAATTTTGTAAGGCACTTCACCATTCGGCCGCTCACAGCCGACTTAGACGGTCGCCTATAACCGCGCTCTCCGACGCTCTCACCACCTAAGAGTAAACGGAGCCCGTTACCGTCACATCAGCCGGGGTTTTGGCTCGCTCTGCGCACGCTAGCGCTGACGAGAGTTTTCCCTTGAGCTGTCACAAAGTTAAAGTGTTTTGTCAGCAGTGTTTGTGTTTCCAACGCATCACCAGCCCGAAAGGACATCAATCATCCCAGCCCCAGACCTCACCAGGACTCCATCACACTAAGAAGGAGGGAAAAAGAAGGCCCCCCGACACCGCAGTTCCAGCCTTCACCGGTGCTCGAGTGTCACTCCCGACGACGTTCACCGACGTCTCCTCATCGGGTGAGTGAACGGACTTTTCTCTTCCCTCCCCTCCCCTCTACACGAGTTATATTTATTTATTATTTATATAATTTCTTATTTATATAATTTCCTCTTAAAATGCATTCCACTAGCGCCGACGCCGTACACTGGCGCATACGCAAAAAAGGTTCTCAGCGAAAAATTACGCGGGTCCTCCCAGTAAAAGACCCCCCGGTCTCCAAAAATGCCCCTACGTCTCTTGAGGAATTTACCTCACAAATTCGTGGAAAGAAGTCCCACGCGCAAGCCATGAGCTACCTCTCGACCCTCATCACCCGAGGTACAATTAAATTTGTGGGCGACAAGACGGAAGTCGACAAAGTCGTCTCCCCGCTCTCCGTCCCACAAACGCTGGCGACCACCCCCGCCCAGCCCAATTTAGGAAAGCCTAACCCCCCGTCGGCCCCCCCCGCCAAAATAAACACGGACGGTGTACCCACCGCCCCCGTCCCCAAAATTAATATCACTTCAGCTTCTCGCCCCTCTTCAACTGTCCAGCCGGATGATTCCGACATGGACTGGCAGACGGTACCAATTCGTCGAAAGAGGTCACCTGACAGCCCTCCAAAAGAGCTTTCAGCTCCTAACATTACCACAGCCAAAAAAAGGCAGAGGCTACCTAGCCCACCGGGCTCAGTCTCTCCAGCCACACCGGCTCCCGCTCAAGCCGCTCCTTTCCCGACCAAATCGGAACGCATCCCGCCTATTATTCTGCGGGATGCGGAAAAATATTCGGAGCTTCGAAAGAAGCTCCACGCTGCCAATATGCCCTTCACATCGAAGGCTTTGAGCAGCGGTGACCTCCGTATACAGACGAAGTCTGTCAACGGATACCGTCTGCTAGCAACGGAATCAAGCCGTCTCAAGGTACCGTACTATACGTACCAACTAGACAGCGAGAGACCCCTCCTCGTTGTCCTTCGCGGCGTCCACACCTCCTTCGGAGTCGAGGAGATTATCGCCGAACTGAAATCCCTCGACTACCCGGTCCTGAACGTCTTCAGGATGAAGGACCGGAGGCGGAAAGTCCTGCCTTTGGTGATTGTCAAACTCACCAAATCCCCTGAAGGACGCCGAATTTACAACGAACTCCACAGCATCTTCGATATGAAGATCTCCGTGGAGGAGTTGCGTAAAAATACATCCGCAGGGCAGTGTCACCGCTGCCAAAAGTTTTACCACAGCGCTGGCAGCTGTCATGCCCCTCCCGTGTGCGTTAAATGCGCACGCAACCACAGAACGTCCGACTGCAAAAAGCCGGACGACTCCCCCGCGAGATGCGCCAACTGTGGTGGCGACCACCCGGCCAACTACAGAGCCTGCCCCTCTCACCCTCTTAGCAGAAATGCCAAACAGGACTACCCCTCCGTGCCCCCGCCAACCAGAGAAGCCCCCAGGAGGTTCCCTCCTCTAGCGAAACCAGTATTGAATGCCGCGTCCCCCGCGATCTCATACGCGAGCATTACGAAAAATGCCCGCCCCCAGCCCTCCGCCCAACCACCCCCCCAAGTAACACCCCCTAATCTGCGCTATCCATCGCAGGCCGACATATCCGCGGTATTGAGGAACCTCGACGAGGCCATGAATATGGCCCGCGAAGTCTTCAACGCCCTCGCAATGTGTGTGCCCCACAATGGCTAGAGTCAGCAGACCCTGCCATCTAACCGTCGCGTTCTGGAATGCAAACGGCACTTGCAAAACCAACAAGCAAGAAATCGAGGACTTCATCGTCGAGCACAACCTAGATGTGATGATGATTAACGAATCCTTCTTAAAACCCAGCCACCGATACTCACTTCGTAATTATTATGTTTACCGTAATGACCGCCTCACAGGCAGAGGAGGCGGCACAGCTATCATAATAAAGGCGAGTCTCGATCACTGCCTTTCCGCATCTCCCCCCACGGACAACATGGAGAGCACCAGCGTTGTGGTTCAAACCCTCAACCACGGTCCTCTCAAGCTCGTGTCCGTGTATCTCCGACCGACATTACCATTTCTCGAGTCAGATTTGGACTCACTTTTCGCGGACAATCTTCCCACTATAGTAGCGGGAGATCTCAACGCCAAACATCCGCTCTGGCACAGCCGAGTCAAAAACACTCACGGCCGCACGCTAGCCGAGATCTCCTCCCGCAAAAATTACTTTGTGGACGCCCCCGCCACTCCGACTAGATACTCCCAAAGAGTAAACGACTCTGCTGACGTCTTAGACATCATCATCAAAAATGACATCCCGTTCAACAGCGACTTGCTAGTGCTAGAGCAGTTGCAGTCCGATCACTACCCGGTTTTATTAACTCTCACGGATAACAACCCCCTTCCGGATCCGTTCCCCTTCAGGAAGCATATCACCTCCTGGGATGATTTCGCGGCCACTCTCGAATCTAACATCAGAGTGCCGACCTCTCTTCCTGACTCCGAGGCCATCGATGTAGCGGTGAGTTATCTCACCGACAACATCAAATCGGCCCTCGAGTCAGCCTCAAAATTGAGACCTCCTCAAAAGCCGGATCCCCCGCTCCCCGTCGATATTAAAATAAAAATCGCGGAGAAGAACAAGATCAGGAAGCTATGGCAGAACACCGCCAACCCCACGTACAAAACATTGTACAATCGTCTGGTGAAACAGATCAAATTCGACCTACAGCGCCATCGTAACGATCGCTGGAGCGAATTTATCGAATCACTCGAAGTCGAGGAACACAAAAAGTGGAAGCTGACTCGTTCTCTCCGTAAAACCCCTCAACGACCCTCCCCTCTGCAGGGCCCAAACGGCACAGTTTTCTCGGCGCGAGATCGCGCCGAAATCTTTGCGGGCTCACTCGCCCTCACTTTTACCCCAAACTCAGACCTCGTCAACACGTCGCACTCCGCCTCAGTTGACGAAACGGTCCGACGAATTATCGCCTCACGACCTCCCCCAACTTCGGACTTCTTCACCCCGAAAGAAGTCCATAAAATTATTCACGACCTCCATAATAAGAGAGCTCCCGGTCCAGATTCAATAAATAATTTCACCTTAAAGAAACTCCCGAATAAAGCCGTCTGCGCCATTTCAGCAATCTTCAATGCCTGCTACAGGCATAGATTCTTCCCTACAGCTCTCAAATGCGCAGACGTTATAATGATTCCGAAACCGGGTAAAAAACTCACGATCCCCGAAAATCACCGCCCGATCAGCTTACTGCCTACCCTAGGTAAAGTGCTCGAACGACTTATTCTCGATCGCCTAACAAGCGAGATAACCTCGCTTAACATAATTCCAGATACGCAACACGGTTTTCAACCGCGACACTCGACCTCTCATCAACTTCTTCGCGTCGTAGAACATATAGTGACTGGTTACAATAGTAAACAACAAACAACCCTCCTGTCGCTGGACGTGGCGAAGGCCTTCGACACGGTCTGGCACAACGGACTGCTCTTCAAACTGCACAAGGCCGGAATCTCTCTCCGCCTCGTGCAGATCATAGCTTCATTCTTAAGCGACCGTACCTTTTCCGTCAAGGTGAGCGGTATAAATTCCTCTCACCGCCCCATACAAGCGGGGGTTCCGCAAGGAGCCCTCCTCTCTCCCACTCTCTACAATATATACACCAGCGACATGCCCTCTCTCCAAAACAGCCGATCTATCACGGCTCAATACGCGGACGATACGGCTTTTCTCTCGAGTTCGAGACACTCTTGCGATTCCCACTCTCGCATTCAAGAATTCCTCCCAAATTTAGAACGCTGGTGTAGAAACTGGAAGGTAAAGATAAACCCTTCCAAGAGCGCAGCAGTCCGTTTTTCCAGAAGACGTCTCGACTTCATCCGCCCACTCAAACTTTTCGGCCAGAGCGTTCCGTGGTGCGACGAGGTGAAATACCTCGGCGTCACTCTCGACGCGAAGCTGTCCTGGAAAAGTCACACCACCATCATAACCGGGAGGGCGTACGGCACTCTGAAAGCCCTAACACCACTCCTGGGCAGACACAGTAGGATGTCCCCACGTATCAAGTTAAACTTGTACAAGGCCATCATACGTCCTCAGATGACTTACGCCATCCCGGTGTGGGGCCACGCGGCCGTAACCCACATGCGCAAACTCCAGGTGTTGCAAAACAAAGCTACGCGCATCATTATGGATGCGCCCTACTTTGTCAGCAACAAACGGCTTCATGAAGATTTAGATCTCCCCACCATCCGAGAATACGCGATCTCTCTGGCCGAGAGGTTCTACAGTTCTCTCCCGAGCCACCCGAACCCCCTAATCAGTTCACTGTCGGACTACGACGCGAACGCGAATATCATCCACCCAAGGCCGAAGCAGATTCTTCGCACAACCCCCCGACCACCTATTCGCAACGGTAGACGCCGAATTATGCCTAGAGCGCATACATAATACGTATTTTATTTTAGCCCCATATTTATCTATGTAAAAAATATTTATCTTAAAAGTCACAGTGTTCACCCCCCCCCCCCATCTTCGTAATATATTATTATATCTATATTTATATATGTATACATCTCTATCCTTTCCATCTCTTTATTCATATTTATCAACACCTGTGACATACAAACATACAAAAATATAAGTATATTAATATGTAACCTATATGTATTTATTACCTTAATATATGTACCGAATTCTATCCTTTCCTCTCTTATAACATACTTTTTCACACCACCACCCAAATAACCTTCAAATTTCACAAGTCCGTTCCATTTATTCGATGAAGGAGTAAGGTGTCCGTAAGTTGGACCGACACTCCGAGAAAAACCCCCAACTAGAGAGAGTGTAAGGCACTTCTCGCTTCTCACTTGACTGACTGATTGACTTCTCGCTTCTCACTTGACTGACTGATTGACTTCTCAATCACTTCTCGTTGAAATACATTCTCAGTAATACCGAATTTACCGTGTTTTTACTTGAGACCCGCTACCCTACATCAAGCTGCCTGAGAGGAATCTCTCCCTGCTTCTTCTTCTGCTGGATCTTCGCTACGGAATTCGCGACGTCGATTCTTCGAGCGCTACGCGGCGACCAACCACTTTGTACCAGACAGGTACAAAGACTGTAGAAATAAAATAGATCGTTGGTCGCCGCGTAGCGCTCGAAGAATCGACATCGCGAATTCCGTAGCGAAGATCCAGCAGAAGAAGAAGCAGGGAGAGATTCCTCTCAGGCAGCTTGATGTAGGGTAGCGGGTCTCAAGTAAAAACACGGTAAATTCGGTATTACTGAGAATGTATTTCAACGAGAAGTGATTGAGAAGTCAATCAGTCAGTCAAGTGAGAAGCGAGAAGTCAATCAGTCAGTCAAGTGAGAAGCGAGAAGTCAATCAGTCAGTCAAGTGAGAAGCGAGAAGTGCCTTACAAAATTTGGTACCCTCTATATTAGTCGAAAGTCGGCCCGAGTAAGCGCCCGTCAGCCGTGAGGCAAACCCACGTTAGGGGGTCGGGGGGCTGCTTAAACTGACCGCCTTTTGACCTAGTCTCGATGGCCCGGCCGGAGCACATTTTTCTACGCGGTCGCGAGCTCATTCGGATTCAAAGTGACTGATATTTATAAAACATTTTACATTACATAGACATTTTACATAGACATTTTACATTGACATAAATTATAAAACATTTTACATCGACAAATATGAGGGCAAATTTGCCTCCAGATCTACACACAACATTGTCTGTCTCATCATACCACATACACACACAAGGGTGACGGCATACGTCCGATACACTCCCCTCGATGTTGCCTCCGTATAGTCATCCTCGGAGCAACATCTCAATGGGCAAGGACGTGTGCGTTGTCACCTCGCAGAGGTTGATATCCTCCCTGCGTGGTCTCCCGGTCTCGTGGTAGGGCGCCAGCCGTGATCGTCGCCTTGTTTATCCGTGTATGTGGTACGCCAAATTCTTGGTAGGTGTGTAGATCTGTCTGCTTGTGCGCAAGTCAGTCATTGACTCGCGCGATGTCCTGTGCTGGGGGAAGGTGAGGCGTGCATCCTCTGGATGCGATGCGCCCGGCCTCCGTGTATCCCTGGTGTAGTGGTGGGTCGTCCTGTCTTCCTCTCCGCGCTCGGATGTCCCGCCTTCTCACGATGATGCTGTGACAACAGCCTCGTATACGGGTGATCGCCCCCAATATCGCTGGGGCAATCACACTCGTGTACGAGCCCTCCGGGGTCATCGGGCGGGCGCTTGTCCGTTAGCACAAATCTTTCGCCGATTTGTGCGATGTATTGCGCAGCATTCTGCGGGGATGGGTCGGGCGCGTATCGCTGGGCCTGCGGTAAGTCGCCTTGTCCTCCTGGATGCGCCGCCTCTGACCGCTCGACATCCACCGGTTGGCGATCCGCATGATGGTCCATGCCAGCCCCACACATTCTTTTCGTTGCGACGACGTCATCCCTTTTGGTGCGACGGATCGACGCAGGTCGCGCACTGTCGCTGCGCCCCGCCGCATCCCGGCACTTTGGCCCGTCTTCGGCGCGCTGCTCGTCCTGTGGCGACGCGTTCCCCTCTGTCGGTTTTGCGTGAGATAACTTACGCAATGTCGGTTCGCGCCAGTGGCATGTGTCGCTTTCGCTTCTAATGGGCCGCTGTCCGGCGTAGGCCGCAACTTTTCGGCCCGCAACTTCCCAGGCTCGTGCGGTGTATCCGCCACCGAGTCCGGCGAGCAGTGTCGCGCCGCCTCTCCGTTTGCGAACGTCTCGCGCTTTCTTGGCGTGGCGACGACGTCATCTTTCTCAGCGAGATGTGTCGATGAGGGTTGCGCGCTTTCTCCGCGCCTCTCTGCATCCGGGCTCATCCGCTGATTTTCGTCGTGCCGCTCTTCTTGCGGTAACGCGTTGTCGCCCTTTCCTCGTTTTGGGCGACGTTTTTTGGACATTTGGGCTTTCTTTGCCCGGCATTCCGCGTCCATTCCCAGTGTCGCGAACTTTAGTGCCCCGACAGCGCCCTCCTTCATGGTTGTCTGTCTTTCCATGGGTGAGTGCCTCCCCCCGTGGGTAACCCACCCCAGTGCGGTGCGGGAGGTAACGCACCCATCCGTATGCCCTCGTACCTCTTGCGATACGATTAGGTGCGCGTTGTCTTGGCCGATGATTATTTCGGGCCTGATCTCTCGCACCGGCTCTGGGCTGGCGTATGGGGCTTGAACGAGCTGCCTAGGGGGGTCCAATTTCTGCATCGTATACCCTGATACGCTGTGTGTTACCCCGGTCCATCGTCCTCTCATTTGGACCGTGATCCGTCGCGACGCCTTGTCTGTGGCGCCCATCCGTCTTGGGCCGTCTATTTGAAGGCCACAAACGGGGCCTTCAGCGCCAATCCGGTCTGCCACGGCTGCGTCGATCAGGGTCACTGCTGACCCTTCGTCCAAAAGAGCGTGCACCTCAAGTTGCCCTTGCGGTCCTGACACCGTCACGGGTACGACTTTCAAGAGTACCGGTGACGGGTCCGATGTGCGAATGGTGGCGACTGTATGTGCTGTTGCTGGGCCGGCTCCGGTCCTTTCCTGATGCAGTGTACGGTGGTGCGGTCGTCGGCAACTACCCACGCCGCATCGCTGCTTCCTGCAGTCAACAGCCAGGTGCTTGGACTCTAGGCAGTTGGGGCATACGCCCAACGCCTTTCTGCATTCCCAGCGCTCGTCCACGCTCTTTTCTCTACCAACGTTGGAGCATCGTCATCAGTTGCCGTTATCATCGTCATCGTCACCAGCGGTTGAGCATCGTCATCTTCAGCCACTGACGCGATCATGCCTTCTCTGCGTTCCGGAAAGGCTCCCGCTAAGGCAGCGAGAGCTGAGAGCGACCGTACCTCAGTCGCCGACTCAGTGGCGTCTTCGGGCGCTGACACAGAGGACACGATCCGGAGGCTACAGGAGGAGCTTCGCACTGAGAAGCGGAAATCGGCATCATTGGGGAGAAGGCTGCAACGAGCGACTGCAACGGCTGAAGCCGTTCCGGGACCATCGGCGGAACACATCCCCGATGACGTTCCGGTGGCCGACCCCAGGCGACTCACCGAGGAGTGGGTAGGCAGACAGCAGGACTCCATGGCACAGATGACAGCAATGATGAGAGAGTTCATCCGATGCGCACAGGAGGCAGGGAGCCCGAAGGCGCCAGCCAGTGAAGATAGTGCGAGGATGACCGCTCTCATCGCACGCCAGACTGGAGCCAAGGACCTGCCTGTTTTCTCTGGGGAACCTCTCGAGTGGCCTGCCTTCAAGGCACAGTACGACCAGTCCACAGAATTGTGTGGACTAGCCGAAGCTGAGAACCTTCTCCGGCTGCAGCGTGCCCTGAAGGGGCGCGCACGAGAGGTAGTGTCCGCTCTGTTGGTGGACCCGCGGAGCGTAGGGGAAATCATCCGGACACTGGAGATGCGCTTTGGCCACCCGGAGGTGATCGTAGCCACGATGCTGGACAAAGTGCGGCGACTGCCGCGCCTGACCGACAGCAACTCCATGGAAGCCCTCGTGGAGTTCGCTATAGCGATACGCAACGTCGTCGCTACGATCAAGGGTGTGGAAGGGGAGTACCTCGCGTCACCGCAACTCCTGACAGAGATGGCGACCAAGTTACCCTTGACCCTCCAAGCCATGTGGGTCCAGTCACGGATCAGACAGCCGAAAGCCACCGTGGAGGACCTGGCCACCTGGCTGATGGAAATAGGCAACGCGGCCACCCATGCCGGAACAATAGACACGCAGGCGTCCTTGAGAGCGCAGAAACCCCGACGGGAAGGCAACGCGCTGCCCCAGTCGACAGAGAAGCTCGGTCGCAATGGCGCAAGATGTGCGCTATGTCACGACGAGCACAAGCTATCGACGTGTCCAACGTGGCGAGACGTAGAAAAATGTGCTCCGGCCGGGCCATCGAGACTAGGTCAAAAGGCGGTCAGTTTAAGCAGCCCCCCGACCCCCTAACGTGGGTTTGCCTCACGGCTGACGGGCGCTTACTCGGGCCGACTTTCGACTAATATAGAGGGTACCAAATTTTGTAAGGCACTTCTCGCTTCTCACTTGACTGACTGATTGACTTCTCGCTTCTCACTTGACTGACTGATTGACTTCTCACTTGACTGACTGATTGACTTCTCAATCACTTCTCGTTGAAATACATTCTCAGTAATACCGAATTTACCGTGTTTTTACTTGAGACCCGCTACCCTACATCAAGCTGCCTGAGAGGAATCTCTCCCTGCTTCTTCTTCTGCTGGATCTTCGCTACGGAATTCGCGACGTCGATTCTTCGAGCGCTACGCGGCGACCAACGATCTATTTTATTTCTACAGTCTTTGTACCTGTCTGGTACAGTATAAGTAAAAAATAAAATATTTTTTGAAGTTTTAACCATTCATATTTTTAACGAATGTGTGAAATTTCGATCAATTTAAAATACAAATAAAAAATTGATGAAGGCAAATGTTGAAATAACGATTGGAAAAATAATTATATCTAAGTGGTCAAATAGATCTTTATGAGAATAATGAGAACGAGTGTTTTAGAAGCAAACAAAACTAAAAACTTAATTTAAATATATCTTTTACACAGAAAATAAATTCTATGTAAAAAATATAAAAATCACTAGATAAAAAAAATATTATTGTAGGTTCAAAAGAACGACTCACCTAAGTGTAACCCACCATCAGTTTTCTAGTTTGCAGTTGACGCGATTTGAGTACGGTTCGTGCGTGAAATTGTCGTAGTTCTATTTATAAATATTTTGTCTCGTCGGAAAGAAATTGAATATTTTCTGTATTAGTAATCGTGTTAAAAACAAGATGTGATATTCCTTATTTCAGAGAAATGTTACGAGTGATTTTAGGTACGGTAAATTTAGAAAAAATGTTTATTTTCACGAAACATCATTATGTAGTGTTATCGATTTTTAGTTAGTTACATTACCTTGAACCTTTTACTCGGTGGAATGAATTAATATACCCCGAAATCTCACCTATAGATTGAAATTTGTTTATTTTTTCTTCATATTATTATGTTTATTTTTTAGTGGTTAAGTCAAAAAATTGCGATAATTTTATGATGCGTATATTATTTAACTTTTTAAATGTACGCATTTATATATGTGCTGTAATATTATGGAAATATTAGTAATGCTCGGTATTGATAAAACAATGTTAATTCAGTGGGACATGCCAAGTTATTTAAATTAAATTATTTGATCGCATTGAAAGAACGATCGAGTGCGTATTTTTATACTATGTACAAACGTAAGTAAAGTAAAACACTTATCGTTATATGAATGCAAAACGAATTCAAAATATTTTCAAAACTAAATCACAAAATTAAAACAACTTTGGGCATTGATTTTATTTTAAGAAAGTTACAATTTTGATAGATAGAAGTTGTCAATATGAAAACATTTATTTTATTCTATTATTTCATACGAACAAATATATAATATTCGAAAATAATGTTCTATAATTTAAATAAATTAATGTTCTTTAAAAATGTTCGTTTATTTCTTAATCGTGAATTCGTGACCGGTATGTTAACCCATAATTAGTTTGAATAATTTTTCATTGCATTAAAATGTTAATGTGATGTTTATTTTGACAGGTTTTAAGAAATAATGGCACAATGTTTTTCGGCGTGCGGATGCAGCGACCTCGAAGGCGTCAGCAGATCGGATTTGGATCGCTTCACGGACAAAATAGAAAATGTTTTAAACGAAGAAAATGGCAGAAGAATATTTCGCGGATTCATGATAACAGCCAGATTGAAAGACGGGAAAAAATGCCTTAAATTTTGGGAAGACTGCGAGAAAGTTATTAATTCGCAAGCCGCACAATCTACAGATAAGAGAATCTACAACGAGTTCCTATGCGAAGTGGATGCGCTGTTAGACGACGCAGATAAAATAGAAGAGTTGGACTTTGCTATAATGGAAAAGTTGACTTTGACTAGAGATTCGGAGAATAGAGACGAGATAATAACGATACTTAAATTATTGAGAAATGAAGTTACTAAAGCTATGAGAAATGAATATGCCTTATTCAGGAAGCATTTTGTTACCAAAAGATTTTAAGAAAAGTATTACTACAATAATATAAAATACGGTGATTTAAGTTTAATTTATATTTTTATGTTTTCAATAAATTGCATTGCAAAAAAATGTTTTCTCTTTTTAATCTAATATTAATTATTTTTATTTAAAAGTTCTATATAAAATCTTATGTATTATTTATTTCAAGCTGACCGAATGCATTTTTT
The DNA here is from genome assembly GCA_949825065.1 of Odontocerum albicorne. Lineage (NCBI taxonomy): Eukaryota > Metazoa > Arthropoda > Insecta > Trichoptera > Odontoceridae > Odontocerum > Odontocerum albicorne. The sequence continues at coordinate 45,185,550 of OX463848.1, forward strand.
TATAAATTATGTATTCGTGTTTTAAATTCCCGCCCATTTGTTGCAGAGCGTCATGTTGGTATAATTTGAATGATGCCAATGTGTACATGTTACAATGCTATTAGATTAACGAAGGTATGACCAGAGATAATATACAGTTACGACAACTTTGTATTTAGTTAAAAAACATAAAAATTTGGTATTTAGTGTTAACATCGGACTATGAATTCGGACCTTGATCTTAAATACGTTTTGGTTACTTTCAATTTACCAGTCTCGTATTATGTTATCTATGGTCACGGGCATAAAAAATGTATCGAAATGTAATCTCTTTTCTTTTTTTCATTGTCTAGTCGCACATTCCTGTAAGTGAACTATTGGTTTCTTCTTACAATTTAATAGAAGACGCCTGTACACTGCATTGTCCTCCACAAGAACATGCAGAGAATTGTTATTTTCTTCTTTTGAAGTTGGGAGAATATCAACTGTCAGTACATTTCATGGTCTTCATTGTACGCTATGGTCTACTTTAAATTATACCATATTACAATAAGCTACAGATATAATGGCAGACCTATCTAAAAAAAAGAATTGTCACCAATTTATTTATTTATAACGTATATACCATCACACCATTTCCTTGTCAGCATAGGCAAAAAATACCGTGCCAGACTTTCCTACCTGGACACACACCCTTAGCCTTTACATCCCTACTCCAATATCTCTGACTTTCTACATTTTTTTTTCAGAATATCATTGAATTGATTTAACCACACTTTTATGTTTCACCAATATATATAGTAAAATATACAAATTGTGAGTTTACTGCCAAATGGCAATCTCTTCCACGCAATCAGATAAGTTACGTAGATTAGTGCCGGTTGTTGGTAGTAAGGTTAAAATGTTTAAATTTATCAAATAAATTTACTAAAGAAGTTAACTTAAAGCAATATAAAAACTAGTGAGAAAAAAACAGTAAAAAAAATATTTGCAAATGTCACCCAAGATTGGGAAGAAAGAAGATTGAAAATAAAATATGGGTTATGGGGAAACGTATTACACCATTTAACAGAGATGTAATATTTTCAAGTCTCTGTTAGAAGTAAGCTAATGACCAAACATCACGGCATATGTTAACGAAAACATAAAAGACTTATTAAAGTGATTAGTGTAAAGATCTTATGCAGACAAATATTCCTTGAAAGGTGCACGGTTTATGGAATGTTGTGAACTACACCAAAACATTTTTGAAACCCTAGAAAATATAGGTTTGTTCCCAAATGACCTGGATTTTAATTAACATGTCTATTGACTATAATACAAGTACATACTATATAAGGCAGTGTTGTAAAAGTTACTTTGAGAAAGTGTCTGTTATATTATCTTTTCAATTTAAGGTAGCATGCTACGTCAAGAAGCCAGGTGAAAAGTTATAACAGTACTCTTAGGAAGATGTATGCTACTGCAGGACATTGTTAAATACTGTTATTAGGCATATTGATTGCTATCTAGAATGGAGTTATGTAGAAGTAGGAATATATGTATACTGTCAAACATCTATCTATCCGGTGAGGGACTTGTTGAAGTAAATGACAAATATGGGAAAACAATTGATGCAGGCATACACATATATGAAAACAATTGTTTTAAACCACCAAAAACAAAAAAGGTCACGTTTTGATTTAATTAAAATAATCTTCTGTCGTAATTTGTTTTTTGGGGATCAATTTCCATAAATAAACTAGTTATTTCTTGTTGCAAATGGTATCTTTATTATATATGAATAAAATAAAGCTTTCAATTGGAACGCTATGCATACTTCAAAATGAAGTAATCAACCTCTTTTGTTGTTTCCTTCAACCATGCATCCCCTTCTATTCTCTTCAGTGTTCTCGGTGGAAACATACAGATATCCAATGTTCCAATCATTATTTAAACGAAGTATTTATATTTTGTTAAAAAATATGGTTTCTTGAAAAAAAAAACAAATAAAATAGTACAAAAAGCTATAATATTCTAAACAAATGTTGTGGTAAAATGATGCACAGAGGAACAATCTGTTTTTGCATGTTTTATATTAAATAAATTCTGGACTGGATGAAATCAACGATACATACAGTGTATCGGACGTATGCCGTCACCCTTGTGTGTGTATGTGGTATGATGAGACAGACAATGCTATGTAGATCTGCAGGCAAAGTCACCTTAATATCTGTATATAAACTGTGTATGAACTCTTTATTATAACTCATGTAATTCTATAAAAGGTAAAATGCGTGTATATAAATCCTTATATTTCCATGTAAATTCTTGTATGTTATAAATCTATGTTATGGAAATATGTATTGTGTTATAATAATATCTAAAATATTTATGTTACTTTGAATCCGAATGAGCTCGCGACCGCGCAGAAAAATGTGCTGTCGCCGAGCCATCGAGACTAGGGCAAAAGTCAGTCGGTGTAAGCGGCCCCCCGAGCCCCGAAAGTGGTTTTACTTTGCGGGTAACGGGCGCTGACTATGACCGACTTGGCGTTAATATATTAGGTCCTTACATATGAAATTGGCGTTTTGCCGTACTGGCAACTTTGATCTCAAATATCTTCTCTTTGGTTAGGAATTCCAAATTCAAATTTATACAGCTATTTACTCAAGTATTTGTGTTTCGAAAAGTTTACAAAACAGTTTACAAATCAGTTTAAAAAAATCAGTTTACAAAATGGAAAACTTGAAATATCGCGTTATTTACGAGTACGAGTTCCACCGTGGCACCAGTGCTGCAGAAACGGCTCGAAGGATTAATGATGTGTATGGCGACGGTGCCGCAAAAGAAAACACAGTGCGTTTTTGGTTCCAACGTTTTCGTTCTGGAAATTTCGACCTGCAGAAAAAGCCCCGGGGACGGCCGGAGACCAAAGTTGATAATGAAGAATTGAAGGCTATTGTGGAAGCGGATCCATCGCAAACCACGTCCGAGTTAGCTGCAGGCTGCGGTGTTAGTGATAAAACTGTTTTAATCCACTTGAAGCAAATTGGGAAGGTGAAAAAGCTTGAAAGGTGGGTACCTCACGAATTGAGTGAAGCAAATCAACAAACGCGCGTTGACTGCTGCGTTGCATTACTCAACCGGCACAATAATGAAGGGATTTTGAATCGAATCATTACCTGTGATGAAAAGTGGATCCTGTATGATAATCGGAAGCGCTCATCGCAATGGCTGAACCCTGCCGAACCAGCCAAACCATGCCCCAAGCGAAAATTGACTCCAAAAAAGTTACTTGTGAGCGTTTGGTGGACTAGTGCTGGTGTCGTTCACTACAGCTTTCTTAAATCTGGCCAGACGATTACGGCAGATGTCTATTGTCAGCAACTGCAAACCATGATGGAAAAGCTAGCTGCTAAACAACCGAGGCTGGTTAATCGCTCTAGGCCACTGCTGCTTCATGATAACGCTAGACCACACACTGCACAACAGACGGCTACCAAATTAGAAGAGCTTCAATTGGAATGTCTAAGACATCCACCGTACTCTCCGGACCTTGCCCCAACAGATTACTATTTTTTTCGAAATTTGGATAACTTCTTGCAAGGGAAAAAATTCAACTCCGATGGGGCAGTCCAAACTGACTTCAAAGATTTTATTGATTCCCGTCCGAATGGTTTTTTTAGTAAAGGGATCGATGAACTACCTATGAGATGGCAAAAGTGCATAGATAGCAATGGTACATACTTTGATTAAATAAATATATTATATTAAAAAAAAATCAACTTTATGTTCCTCCCAAACAAAACGCCGGTTTCATATGTGGGGACCTAATAGATGCCCAAACGTTAGCAAAATATACTTCTCTACCAATCTACAACTGGGTTTCACTTCGTCTGACCTTCTCCGATCTTCTACAGAGGAATCTCTCCAAGACCATCTTCGCTTCTCCGGAACCCTCGTCATCGTTACACCACTGGAAACGCTCCGAGCAGCCATCTTGGATATCCACGACAGGCCACGCCCCGAGCAGTTTACGAGCCCCGCCCCAGACAGTGGCGTAGCGGCGAAAGAATATTTCGCCACCAATTAATATTTTGGTGATTGACGATTTCAACCGCGAGCTGAATTCTTCGAGCATTGTGCAGCAACCAACAACCTATCGTACAGTCTTTGTACCTGTCCGGTACAAAGCACTTTGTACCGGACAGGTACAAAGACTGTATATAGGTTGTTGGTTGCCGCGTAGCGCTCGAAGAATCCACGTCGCGAATTCCGTTTCGAAGATCCAGCAGAAGAAGAAGAAGAGCAGGCAGTCGATGTAGTGTAGCGGGTCTCAAGTAAAAACACGGTAAAATCGGTATTACTGAGAATATATTTCAATGAACAGAACTGAAGTACAGTGAGAAGTGATTTACAAAATCGGTGGTCCCTCTATATTAATGGTCAGTCGGCCGTCACAAGCGTCCATTGCCCGTGAAATACGACAACTTTCGGGGTTTGGGCCACGCTTACGCCGACTGAACCCGGACCTACCCCCGATCGCACCGCTTTGCAAGTTACATATTTCCAATGCGGTTGCGAATGCGATCGGAGTTAAACAGACATATATTTAACATAGTAAAATACAAGGATTTTACATGTTATTCAAGAACCTATAAGGAACATTTACATATACACATATGATTACATATTGGGTCCTTACATGTGAAATTGGCGTTTTGTTTGGGAGGAACATAAAGTTGATTTTTTTTTAATATAATATATTTATTTAATCAAAGTATGTACCATTGCTATCTATGCACTTTTGCCATCTCATAGGTAGTTCATCGATCCCTTTACTAAAAAAACCATTCGGACGGGAATCAATAAAATCTTTGAAGTCGGTTTGGACTGCCCCATCGGAGTTGAATTTTTTCCCTTGCAAGAAGTTATCCAAATTTCGAAAAAAATAGTAATCTGTTGGGGCAAGGTCCGGAGAGTACGGTGGATGTCTTAGACATTCCAATTGAAGCTCTTCTAATTTGGTAGCCGTCTGTTGTGCAGTGTGTGGTCTAGCGTTATCATGAAGCAGCAGTGGCCTAGAGCGATTAACCAGCCTCGGTTGTTTAGCAGCTAGCTTTTCCATCATGGTTTGCAGTTGCTGACAATAGACATCTGCCGTAATCGTCTGGTCAGATTTAAGAAAGCTGTAGTGAACGACACCAGCACTAGTCCACCAAACGCTCACAAGTAACTTTTTTGGATTCAATTTTCGCTTGGGGCATGGTTTGGCTGGTTCGGCAGGGTTCAGCCATTGCGATGAGCGCTTCCGATTATCATACAGGATCCACTTTTTATCACAGGTAATGATTCGATTCAAAATCCCTTCATTATTGTGCCGGTTGAGTAATGCAATGCAGCAGTTAACGCGCGTTTGTTGATTTACTTCACTCAATTCGTGAGGTACCCACCTTTCAAGCTTTTTCACCTTCCCAATTTGCTTCAAGTGGATTAAAACAGTTTTATCACTAACACCGCAGCCTGCAGCTAACTCGGACGTGGTTTGCGATGGATCCGCTTCCACAATAGCCTTCAATTCTTCATTATCAACTTTCTCCACGGGGCTTGTTCTGCAGGTCGAAATTTCCAGAACGAAAACGTTGGAACCAAAAACGCACTGTGTTTTCTTTTGCGGCACCGTCGCCATACACATCATTAATCCTTCGAGCCGTTTCTGCAGCACTGGTGCCACGGTGGAACTCGTACTCGTAAATAACGCGATATTTCAAGTTTTCCATTTTGTAAACTGAGTGACGCAAAGAAAAAAAACAATTGAGGAAAAAACAAATGAATTATAATTTTCAAAACACAAATACTTGAGTAAATAGCTGTATAAATTTGAAATTCCTAACCAAAGAGAAGATATTTGAGATCAAAGTGATATGTGGGGTCCTAATATTATTATCATATACATTTCAGATACAGGAACATAACAGATTTACATACCACTATAACGTAATATAGCGTATGGAATACAAGAGCAAAGAATAGCATACAAGTTTAATAATACAGATCTACACAGTGTCTTTTTCATATCACATACACACACACACGGGCGACGGCACACGTCCGATACATACAGGAAAATGATTACTTGAAGAATGATCAATAGAAGTTGGTTTTACTGCATATGCAAAATAGTTCCAACTCACAAGTAGCATGTTGGATGGTATCGAAGATGACTTAGTTTTTGAAGAGTGACATTAGTTCAGACAATAATGCAAAAAGTGAAGATGTATTGAATTGTATTGCTGGTAGAAGTTATGGTAATAATAATTTAAAGTTCAATTTGTAAATATTTCTGCGTAACAAAATATTATTTTCTAAAAATTATCTCAAATTTAGGAAAGTTCGCCTTATCCGAAAAATACGGTATATATTTTTTTTATAAAGCAATTGTTTCAACGTTCATGATTGCATTTGTCTGAATTGTGGCACTATCCAAATTTCAACCTGTGAGCACAGTCTTCAAAGCATTCAATCTATATATGTATAACATACGAGATGATTTTTCCCATTTCGGGTATCGCCCTTTAATTCAAGATAATATAGTTTTTTAGCAAAATTATCAAATGAATATTTTTTTAAACATTCTGATTTGGCTTATACACCTGATGTAGATTGGTTCTACACACATAATCTGCTTATTGTTGCATTTTGTCATTTTTTTATAAAACTCCCTATGGGAATTTCAATTTAGACATGTATGTTATACCTCGAAGGAAGAAACAACTGCGAATTGAGATTCTATATCTTGCATTCCCATATACCAAAGTAGAGTGAGACGTTAAGTGTCGCTTCCTCATTCACAGCGGTTTTTAGAATGAATATACCTACATCACACATTTAATTGTATTGGTGAATTTATTCCCGATTTTCACAAAATATCTCTGATGTGGCTGATAAGGGCTAATTATTATTAATATTATTTTTTTATTCAATGCCTAAATGTATTACGGAGGAATACCTAAAATCTGAACCCAGTATATATTATATTTATAGAGATATTAAAGGTGTTTAGAAGCAATGTGTACTAGTTACATATCACAGGACAGGAAGGGTTAAGTAAAATAATGTAAATTCTACTCGCACGTAAGTATTAAAAATATAAGTGATAATAGTTTTAGGAATATGGGAAAGTAAAAAAAGAAAGAAAAATCTTTTTTAAAGCTTTATTCGTCTACACACACAAAATAGAATAAAAAAAATTGAATGTCTAGGCGAGTAAAGCTAATTTAAAAAAATAGTAATTGTAGTCCCCTAAAGTTAATCTTCATTATCTTCATTGTCGCTTCCAGCATTGATGTTGAAGTACCTCAGTTCGTAGACATCCTTCACGGAAGCAACCACTCGGAGCCAGTCACGGAGGTTGTTTTTCTTCAGGTACCTCTTAGACAGGTACTTCAGGTATCTCTTTGAGAATGGAATATCTGAAATCAAAAAGTAATCATTTTTAGCTGTTGTGTGGATTTATATTTCTATGCTAGTAAGGTCGAGCACACCATGTAGACACTTCATAATTTCCCAAATGCTGAAAAAGTATTCCATCATTCTACTGTGTGTGTGTTTTATAAGTGTGCAACATAATAATTTACTGAAGTAGTGTGCGTCAATCAACACTGTATTACATGGTCAATTGAAAGTGCAAAATGAACACAACCTTTACTTTTGAGGTAAAAAATTGTCCTATTTTAGTTTGGTAAAGAATCTACAACAATGAACTGAGCAAAAATTTAGAACTCTTTGTATTAGTTAAGATTGGAAAGGGTTTACTAGTAAAGGCAAGAATACAAGCATGAAGAAAAATGAATGCAAGGCAGAAGGACATTTCCAGAGATGCTATTCAACTCGGAACGAGATAATTAATGAAAGAATAACATAGGACCTGATATGGTAGCAATAAACTAAAGAGGAAGCCAAGATGGCCACATCACCAGTGAAGTGCTGTGCCTAAGATGAGTCGATATTTGTTAGATTTTTATAATCTAGTAAAAACAAATCTTCCTGTTCTAACAAATATATAATTTTTTTTTTTAAAAAGATTAAGAATATTTTAATAGTAATATCAAACTGCGATATGTGGCCATAAAAATATTCCCGATTTTCAAGTTTTTATGGCATTAGTTGTGAACATAACTCGCAATGCTTTAATAACCTTAAATTATTGGCTTTATAAGTTCGTGTAAGCAGAAAATCGTTAAAATAAAAGGGTGGTTCGACTTATTCAAGATGTGTTCTAATTTTCAAGATGGCAAGATTTATCAAGACTAATGACGAAAACTATGTTTTAAAGAGAAGCTTTTTTAAAATAAATTCTTCATTTCTGGTACACATGATGAATAGGGAACAAGTACATATCACGAAAATCTCAAGTTGATGAAAGAGGGACAGAGAGGAAAATGCAGAAGTGATCCAATACAAACATTTTCGCAAAAAAACTCTCAGCAAAGTCAATTGTCTAAACCAAGAGTTCCCAAAGTGGTCGATATCGACCCCCTGGGGTTGATAGTTTTAATAAAAAAATTGGAGGGTCAACAACAGCAAAAATAGACCCCTTACTACCGCTATTTGTTTGTTACTTCAAAATATCTATGATTCCAATAGGTACCTAATTAAGAAGTAAAATAATAAAAAAAAAAAAACACTTTTTTGATAAAAAAAACACATTACATACCAAACTTGTCAAATAACTAGGGGGTCGACAGTTTTAAAAGTTTTTGGTTAAGGGGTCTGCGACCGAAAAAAGGTTGGGAACTCTTAGCCTAAACAAAAAAAAAACAGGCTAGACTTACTAGGTTCGTCAAAAAGTTTTGAAAGCGACATCTATGGAGCAGTAGAAAACCAAAATTTCTACGCCATTTTAATATTTCCCCTTTCATAAGAACGTACTCAAAATTTCATTTCGATCTGTCAATTCATTCTTTGTTTACAAGCCATTTGAAGTTGACGTGTCAGTGTATTTTTTAACAATGGAAAAATCCGAATATCGTGCAGTGATTAAATTCTTTGTTTTGGAAGGTTTATCGGCTACTGAGATCCATGCAAAGATGGTGAAAGTATTAAAGGAGTCTTCTCCTTCATTTCCAACCGCTCACCGATGGGTTTTGGAGTTTAAGCGTGGCCGTACAAACGATCCACGCTCAGGACGTCCAAAAAGTGCATCAACACCAGAAATCATAGCGAAAATACAGGATATGGTTTTGGAAGATCATCGATCGACTGTGGATGTGATAGCTGACACCATAGGCATCTCACATGGAACAACATGGCATATTTTGGCTGAAGTTTTGGGTTTCAAAAAACTGTGTGCACAATGGGTGCCGCATTTGCTAACAATGCAACAAAAACACGTTCGAATGCGACTTTCTGAGCAACATTTGGAGCAATTTCGAAAGGATAAAAAGGATTTTCTGCGTCGATTCATCACTATGGATGAGACTTGGGTCTACCACCATGATCCTGAATCAAAACAAGAGGCTAAGGAGTGGTGTGAACCAGGCACTTTGGCTCCGAAGCGAGTTCGTGTCCAGAAATCGGCCAAGAAGGTCTAAGCGTTAGTTTTTTGGGATGCAAAAGGAATTTTATTGATAGATTATCTCCAAACTGGTAAGACAATCAACTCTGATTATTATTGTGACCTTTTGGACCAGTTGGATGAAAAAAATTGTGAAAAAAGACCCGGTTTGCAGAAGAAAATCATTTTTCATCAAGACAATGCACCTGCTCACACAGCTCAAAAAACCATCGCGAAAATCAGTGAATTGGGGTACGAATTGTTGCAGCATCCACCCTATTCGCCAGATTTAGCTCCCTCTGACTTCTGGCTGTTCTCACACCTCAAAAAATTCCTTCGTGGAAAGCATTTTTCATCAAACTAAGAGGTTATAGCCGTCGTAGAGGAGTATTTTGCAGGCCTTCCAGAAAGTCACTTCCGTGATGGGACAACAAAGTTGGAAGATCGTTGGACCAAGTGTATTGATCTTATGGGAGACTATACTGAGCAATAAAAGTGATTTCCCCCCAAAAAAAATGTATTTTCATTTCCGCTTTCAAAACTTTTTGACTAACCTAGTAAATACCAGAGGGGCATAATACAGATTATTTATTCATTTAACACTTTTAATTGCAAATACAATCTGGTGGGCTAATTGTCTGGCTGCAATCTCTTCCAACGAACCAATCAAAAGTAAATAAAGCAAGTTACATGATCCCAAAACTTCTTAAAGCATGCCAAAGACGAAGCGAGTCTAACATTGGTTTGTAATTGATTCCAGAGTCTCCCTGCATGGACAGCAAAGGATGCCGTAAAAAAAAAGAAGAGCGGTGAACCGGAAAAGCCAATAAACAATCTCTGTTTGAGCGTAGCGCTAGTCTATGATCGGAGACGCTGAAAATTTTCTAAGAGGGGGCGATGGGACAGCTAAGGGATATTATACAATAGTCAGTATGTGAATTTGGTGTCTATTTCTAACGTTATTGTTCAGAATACAAAAACACATTTCACGTGCCAACTTCCACAGGAAAATGAGTGAAAATAATAGGTAAATGAAATGTTGAAACACAAGCAATTATTTATCCCTTAGTCTGACGCTCATTGAAGATGATAATAACGACTTTCAAGTTATTTGCTCACTTTCTTATAGGTCTTGTGGTACTTTGAGATTCAATGATAAAATATGATTAAAAAATATTGTGCCGTAAAAACTTATCATCCAGTTATTTTTTAGTTCAACATTGTTTAAAACAAGATTCATAAATGATTTTTAAAGACATTTATCAACACACCCAATACATATAATATTCAAGTTTTATTAGATTTGATAGCACAATTTTAAACGAAAACTAAGTCCTTTCTAAAACTCGCACGCAATACCAAATTGGATGTAACACATCGATCAATAAGTCCCGGGACTTACCGACAGATGGCGCCTCTAATAACAAATCCATACCATTCTGTTAGTACCAATCTCTAGAAGTTACGTGTCAAACATTCATGATATTCCGACATTGTGTCATTGAGTTAAAGTGGTTTTAGTGACGCTACTTTTGCTATTTTTAAAACAATGGAAAAAACCGAATGTCGTGTTGATAAAACATTGCTTTTTAATGGGAGAAAATACCGTTCAAACTCAGCGATGGCTTGAAAAGTGTTATACGGGCTCTGCTCCGTCGAAAACAACCATTTGTCGGTGGTATGCTGATTTTAAACGCGGTCGTACAGACACATATGATGCCGAACGCTCTGGTCATCCAAATGACGCTGTTACATCAGAAAACAAAAAAAAACCCTCAAAATCATGATGGAAAATCGCAAAGTAAAGTTGTGTGAGATAGCCGACATCCTGAAGATATCATATGGTAGTGTTTATACTATTTTGCATGAACATTTAGACATGAAAAAGCTTTTTTTGAAATGGGTGCCGCGTTTGCTGACAATGGAACAGAAACAACTACACATCGATGATTCAGAGCGCTGTTTGGCACTGTTTAAGCTAAATAAACAGGAGTTTTTGCGTCGGTATGTGACAATGGATGAAACTTGGATCCACCACTATACTCCGGAACCACCATTATACTCCACCACTTACTTAAAATTAAATGTTCGTAATTAGTATTAATTCATAGTGGATCTTGGCCTATTTAAATATAGATACAAATCATACGATACATTAGAAAGTCAGTATAATGAAAATTAGGAATTAAAACGTCAGTTTAGAGAAAAACAATTTTTCGATTTATAAAAAAACGCTTCGATTTGTAAAAAGAAACGATTTTACCCCATCCCTTTGAGACATGACATTTCAAACATCACAGAAACCATGCTACATTTTCTTGAGTATAGTAGCTAATCAAGCATCCCATGCAACTGTACAAAATTCATAATTGTTAGAAATGTTGCATCAGGTTTGAAGAGCTGAATAGAATGTTGAAGATATCCAGTAATGAATAACACAATGTGGGTATAAATAAATATTCATTTGATACAAACAGATGAGCATACCAGTGATGTTTTAGTATCTTGGTTATTGAAAGCGTTATTTTTTTTTATACAGGCAATTCATCCACATGAGGATGATTTGTGCCACCACATCAGTCACTTAAGCTATTTATATGTCAATATAATAAATGAAATTAAAAAAATAATAATTTCAAGATTCAACTAATTATAAACTTTAAAAAAAAAACTTAACAATACATCTATAAGGCCTCGGCCACACAGGTAGGAGCCTCGCTTGATGCTTGGAGCTATGTTGCGAGTTAGGCGACATATCCTAACGAACCAACGTACCGCATACTATTGCAGTGGCCACACTGCACGCTTCGCGCCACGTTGCATGACGATTATTCATCGAGTGAATCTCCTAGCGAAGACGGTTGGTTAATTTACAAGATGGCGGAAGTTTTAATGACAGCTGTGTATAAAAGGGAGCCTTTGTGGAACCCATCGAGCAAATTATACAAAAATGTACCTGTATTAAAATCACTTTGGAATGAAGTTGCGCAGAAAGTAATTAAAGATGGTAAGTTGTAATAAAATTGGTTAGTTTTGAGTGACATCGTGTGTTGACTCAACCGCTCCCAATTGTCAAATGAATTTGTGCATAGCACTTTGATGCGGCCAAGGGTGAAGTCACCTAGTATATGAGTCACGTAAAACCTAGCTTAGCACCTAACGAAGCAATTTGGTGTGGCCTTGGCCTTAGTGGAAAAGTTCTTTGAAGAAATGCAATATTCATTGGACATCGCGAAGATATATTAGTAAATCAAATTTGGTACGTAAAGGACAACTGAAAGTACATGATTGATAGTTTCATCACCCAGACCACATTCGCAGCTCGGAGGATCCTACACAATACCCATTCTGTAAAGGTGACTAGCCACCATGCAGTGGCCTGTCCGCAAACGACCCATGACAGACACTTCTATCTTGTTTATTCTTATTATATAAAACCACGGTTTCAAAGGCATAGATTGTAGGATTGATTTTTATCCTCCCTTTTTCTGCATACACAATTACTATCAAGAATAATAGAGAACTGCCAATTGATTTACAAACTTTTGTTTAATGACCTGACATCTATTTAAACCATAGTGAAGTGTTCAATTATTAGGTAGCAAAAAAACATGTTTCAATCGTTCCATATTTTCATTTCATATCGATAAAGAAAAACGATATGTAAAATGTAGTATCAGAAAGTATATCTAAGAAAATCATTAGAATCCACGCTTACATGTTGTTTTCAATGAATAAAATTGAGAATTTATATTTTCACGACCAACATAACTTCTTTAATTCTTCGTTGAGTTAAACGAATTTCACGAAGGAAATCGTCAAACTAATCCTCAGTGTTTAAGGACTTCTAGCTTTAGTCGAAAAGTGATAATTTACAAAAACTTAACCTCACAGGAGCCACATTTTTGACAGATGCTTATAATATAACGTTTGCATTTAACCAAAGATCTAAGAACACTACATTTAACTTACCGGCATTGACTACAATTTTAGTCTTGTCCCTTGTGATAACGATGTGGTTGCCAAAGTTATTGGTTTTGCCCGCAACCTTTATGCGTTCTTTCAAGTATTTCTCGAAGTTGCCGACATCGAAGATGTTGTCTTCAGCAGGGTGCGTACAGTCGATGGAGAACTTGAGGGCGATCTTCTTCTTCTGGCCCTTCCCGCGGATCTTGCCACCTTTCGCTGGCTTCTTCCCCTGAGAGAAGAGCTGAGGCTTCTTTACGGCCACCTTGTTCACCATTTTGACCTAAAAACGTTTAAGAATATATCAACACTTCTGTTCCTAATACACAATGGTGGTTTGCAAATATAAGCGGATTGTTTTTAAATACTTTAATGAGGTATTTTGTCGTTCGAAATGCGCAATTTCATTTTACTTACGGAACACGTGTTAGCTCACCACGACATAAAATTCAAAATGGCCGAGATATTGTCACGAATATCTCTAACTTCACGTCAATTTTATAATGTTGCTGTATCAAATAGTACATTTCTTTCAAATATACCATAAACAATATATGCACAAAAAGAAGTATTGGATTATTAAAATTTCAACTTTATACAAGAATAAATTCGAAGTTCTCATTTTTTTATTGAATTGTTTCAAATTTCGATTGAATATTTAAGTTTAAACATCAAGAGTTTATTTTGAGGAACAATTCAACTGGTCATTTATATGTTCATTTCAGAGATATATTAAAAAATAGATTTGAACACGTAGTCAGTAAAGTCAGAGTATCTATTTATTTGATAAAGGTAAACAATTATAATGAACTAAATATAAATCGACCTTTCTTTTCACCTGTTTATATAATTTTCCATTAATGTGATTCTTTTAGCTTATTCAAAAAATAGCGACAATAAATTTAGAATGTCGTTTAATTGAGACTAAAAGTTTTCGTGTATTTTTAAAGAAAAATAACTTTTCTTTTCGTTTTTTTCTAAACAAATGTATCCATTTAGTCATATTCATTAATCCAGTTTTTAAAAGAAAAATCATTTTTAAATAAAACATAATACAATTTTCTCTCATACCTACACACATACCATCACGCCATTTCCCTGTCGAGGTAGGCAGAGAGGATAGAGCGTCCGATTTTCCAATCTCGATACACATGCTTAGCCTCTGCATTCGTACATCTCATACAACTTTTACGATTTGTTGACTTTACATTTCCTTCTCTCAGAATATCATTCGCTTAATTCAACTACCTTTCCTTAATCTTCCATTTTATTAATCTTTCTTCATTCATTCATTCCTCATGTCCAAACCATATCTGCCTGCTCTTATTTTATTCAACACATCAGCTTTAAGTTGACAATAATCCCTAATAACTTTGTTCCGTATTATGTCATACATTGTTCTTCCACGTATTCTTTTCAATTCACGCATTTCTACAACATTTATTCGGTTTCTCTCAATCTTTTTTTTCACCCATGTTTTCGTACCATACATCAAAAGTGGCACCAAAATACTATTGTGGAATGTTTTTCATATCGGTGTTTTAAGATCAAATATATCGCCTGTTGAGAATCATAGTAGTGAAACTCCAAAAAAAGATTTTTGAGTTAAGGCTACCAAATGGCCCTAAAATGACTCCTTTTTTACGTGCATAAGTGACGAAAGTATATTTCAGTTCCTTGAAGCGGCAAGAAGTTGAAATATACTTTCGTCACTTATGCACGTAAAAATAAGTAATTCGCCACTATGATTCTCAACAGGCGATATGATGCCTCCCAAAAATCTCTTAATTGCTTATTTATAAAAATTACAATAATATTAGTTTTAGAGAAGTTTTTATGGGAACACTACAGATTGTCAGACCCATATCAGTACTATAGACAAATCATTGGGCTTCACCGGCGTTATGTCAAAACAGTAATCGACTCCCAACTCGACTTTTGTACAATTTGTCTGTTTTCTCCGCTGTTTGTGTTCATTGGGATTAAATTTTTTAGGACAAATATAATATTTTCTAAGTTAAAACGGCCATTATAATGTTTATTCGCCGTTGAAATACTCAAATCTCTTTTAGTTGAGTATTCCATAATTATAATTGTGAAAAATGACGTCAACGGAGCAAGTACAAAATAAAACATGGGAATTATCCCTTTACGAATTACACAGGACCCCACACGAAGCAATAACAGACGCTACAGAAATAGCCGTTTCTCCTAGAAGTCTACATAGTGAATTGATGTGTCCAATATGTTTGGATATGTTGAAAAAAACTATGACTACAAAAGAATGCTTACACAGGTTTTGTTCAGACTGCATAATTACCGCCTTACGCTCAGGTAATAAAGAATGCCCTACGTGCAGAAAAAAATTAGTTTCCAAACGTTCGCTGAGACCAGATCCTAATTTCGATTTGTTAATTTCAAAGATATACCCGAGCAGAGACGAGTACGAAGCTCATCAAGAGAGAGTACTCGCCAAGTTGAATAAATCGCATTCTCAAGCAGCTCTCGTCAACTCTATCACTGAAGGGATTAAATTGCAATCACAAAACAGACCGCAGAGATCGAGGAAACTGCAAGATGATGCCAATACTGGGCAGCCTGCTGCGAATGGCAATGCTGAAACAAATAATCAAACGCCTGCTACGGGAACTGCCGCTCCTAAGGAGGGAGCAGCTACAGCCAATAATGCGCAATCTATTTCCAACCCTCCTTCCGTGCGGAGTACACCTTCGCCAGTCCCATCGAGTGTGAGCTCCACGTCTAAGAACACCAGCACAACCAAGAGAGCCAAGTCTGTCTTAACCTCGGAAAGAAGTGAAGAGAGTGAATCGAGTGAGGCTGATAGGTAAATTTAATTGTTTTCTTTAAAACTTTCTGCCTCTACTAAAAGATATATTCTCAAAATTTACCTATGTTAGATTATTTAACACAGGGGGGGCCAACATTTTTGGGCTGTGTGGCAACACCGGTATTGGGTAAAATCTATCACGGGCCACATGTATTTTTTCAAAATTAATAGGCATATCAAAATTTTAATGTCTGAAAATGAGGTAACGTGCTTCAAACGGTGTTGTAACATGTCAACATAACGTGCCGAAGTCACTGTTACTGCTCTTTCCTCCTCTTCAAAAAGATAAGGACCAACGATCCCTAATATGGAAATTCCGCACCACACTGTAACTCTTGCACTATGAAGAGGTGCAGTGCTTTGGTGCAGCTCTCGTAGATTGTCTGTCGCCCAGTACCTACAGTTCTGCTTGTTGACATATCCATCTAGATGAAAATGTGCTTCATCACTCATCATTATCACGGCATCAAGGTCATCAGCAAAAATGGCACGCATTCTTGCACAAAATTCTCTGGACTGTGCAAAATCTCTTTCAGTTAGCTGTTGCACAATAATTATTTTATAGGGATAGAATTTCAGGTCATCATGCAGAATGCGTTGTAACGATTGACGGAACATACCCAGAGCTAGGCGCCTAGTGGAACGCTGAGGACTAGTAAGAACCACCACTCTCACTGTTTCAACATTTTCTGCTGTCCGAACGGAACGGGGAAGGCCAGGTGGTTTCCTCTTCATGACAGATCCGGTAGTTCGAAATGCTTTAACCCATCGGAGTAACGTGTTTCGATCGGCAATTGCCTCTCTACGCCCAACGTTGAACTGTCGACGGAAAAGACGTTGCACAGTAACTACAGAATCACTGTTTCTATAATACTGCTCGACGGCAAAGACACGATGCTCCAAGGTCCACGGTGCCATGGCTACTGAAAATGCATTACCTGAACTGTCCGTAAGCGGAGCGCCGAGGTCATCACCCCTCTCTTTGCAAAATACTAGTCATTAAAAAAACCTGCGTTTTTTCTGTGCCACCTGTATTTCCATGCCATAAATTGTTATTTATAAAATAATAATAACAATTAACGAGCCTCAATGACAGACTTTGAATATAGTTGATGTATACCTTCCTACACCAGGATTTTAACCATGCCCAACTATCCTAAGGCCTGTTTGTTTAGTTAAATGTTATTTTTTTAATAACAATTTATGGCATGGAATTAGAATTCTTATGGCTAGGTTTGTACTTTTCTCCCAATACGGAAAAGTTTACTTCTTTCTGTAGAATGGTGGTGAGCTGTCTCGGCAGGAAAACAACCTCCCTACAACAATTTCAAAATCCTCGCTTCGCATCAGACAATGACAAGACACAGAAGACGCTTCTGTAAAAAAAAAAAAATTAACCATCTATCTCGATGAAAAAGTATCTTCAAAAGTTTTAATTTAAATGTCATACTGTCTTACCGATAGGTTGCCATTTAATAAAATAATATAAGGCATGGGTGGATTGTCTATTAAAAAGAATGCTATACGCTATTTTCTCAACAGTTCAAAGATGAGCTGAAATAAAAATGAAAATTGATCCTGGGGCCAATTAAGTAAAATTAATGGAAGAATCCAGTTCTATTTTCACCAAAAAAATCCTCTATACAAAGAAATATGCTACATTTAAATGTTTTTATTTCACATTATTACCTATGTAAGTGTAACAATTAACAAGTATTTATTTATTTATTTTCTCAAAACAGGCTTAGCCCAATTACTTTGAAGAATACAAGAAATGTTAACATTAAAAATAATGAAAAATTATAGAGAATAAATAAAAAATTATATAAAATAAAAAATAATGTATATGCATATATACCATATATACACACAAACATACACATATATTCAAAGTCACTTAAATACGTTGATGAGTGCTTTCTAACGCGCTCAATCTTAAAAGATAATTAACTTTTGCTTTTGGTAATGTGATATGAAATATTGGGAGTACAAATTAGTTCGGTCCGTTTCCAAAAGATGGCTCTGGCTGTTATGAATGGTTCATAGTGACAGCCGATTTTGGCGATTTCAGAGAGGTTAGACATCTGCCAATAATATTCAGTTTATATCACTTTGAGTTTCATGCAAAAACCTTGTTTTGTAGTGTTGAAAATGCCGAATTTTGTGTTAACCAAGCAGCATTTGGGAGGTTTTAATTTTCTGCTTTAATTGGAAGAAAAGTGCAGCTGAAGCCCATCAAATGCTTGTCGAAGTTTATGGTGACGCTGCTCCAACTGATAAATCATGTAGGGAATGGTTTCGACATTTCAAGGATTTCAGCGTCGAAGACAAGCCTCGCTCTGGACAGCCAAAAAAATTCGAGGAGAAAGAATTAGAGGCATTACTCGAAGAAAATCAGAGTCAAACGCAAGAGGAGCTTGCAGAATCATTGGGAGTGACTCAACAAGCCGTTTCCGTACGATTGAGAGCCATGGGAATGATTAAAAAACAAGGAAATTGGGTGCCTTATGAACTGAAACCGAGAGACGTTGAAAGGTGATTTTTCACTTGCAAGCAGCTGATTCAAAGTCAACAAAGAAAAGGTTTTTCGCATCGGATTGTAACTGGAGATGAGAAGTGGATATTCTACGACAACCCCAAGAAGAAAAAATACTACGCTAAGCCCGGTCAATCGTTGCCATCGACATCAACATCAACACCAAAACCAAACATACATGGTTTGAAGATCATGCTCTGTATCTGGTGGGACCAAAGGGGTGTTGTTTACTATGAGGTGCTGAAACCTGGTGATTCCATTACGGGCGATCGGTATCCACTACAATTAATTCGTTTGAGCCGTGCATTGCGAGAAAAACGGCCGGAATACGAGCAAAGACATGATAAAGTTATTCTTCTTCATGACAACGCTCGGCCTCATGTCGCAAAAGTCGTAAAAAAATATTTGGAAACACTCAAATGGGATGTTTTACCGCACCCGCCGTATTCCCCGGACATTGCTCCTGATTACTGGTTGTTCCGAAGGATGCAGCACGATTTGGCAGGTCACCGGTTCACTTATTTCGTAGAAACCGAAAATTGGCTGCAAACTTGGATCGCCTCAAAAGACGAGTCATTTTTTCGAGATGGAATTCGAAAATTGCCTGAGAGATGGGAAAAAGTAGTAGCCAACGATGGACAATACTTAAATTGATCTGTTCATTCATTTTGTTTAGAAATACAATGCATTTTTGAACACAAAAAAAAAACGGACCGAACTAATTTGTACACCCAATATGTCTATCCGAAGCAGCCCGTTCAAAAGAGTTAAGGCCCTTCCAACAGGCATAGCGGCTGGAAGACCCGTTCTTGCGTATGCTATTGAGAACAGTTCTTGCCGGCGCAGTCTAGTGTAACTGTTAGGAACATTAACGCTAATCTTTGTACGAGTAATAATTAATTTACTATAAGTGTTTTCCAGCTAGTATAGGTAGTATATACACAAGTAATTCTATGTTTATAATAATTACAACAGAACCGAAGGAGGCGACTCGCTAGATACGGAGGGTGAGGGGGGCTCTGACACGCTCATGTCCAACGAGATCGAGCTGGTCTTCAAGCCGCACCCTACAGAGATGACGGGAGACAATCAGCTCATCAAGGCTCTAAAGGAGAATTCTATCCGATATATTAAAACAACAGCTAATGCTACAGGTTTGTTTCATATGCCTCCTTGTCCTTGTCTTTTGAATCCTTTTGTTTTTAAATACAAACTTAAATTAACCTCTAAACGAGTATGGTCGTACGGTGTACGTTGAGCGAACTTTTACCTCAAGAGAGTATGGACGTACACGGTACGTCTGATGTTTTTATTTCCGAATAGATTAATTTATCCATAAAACGGACATGGCTCAAATGTTTTTATCTATTAAATTATTTTGTATATGGCGGCCGCAATTACGTTTTTTATATTACTTACAAAATCAATTTTTTATTTTACTTACAAAATCTCACTCGTTTAGAGGTTAAAGTGTTCAATCAATACATAAATTACATTTGGAAACAGGGTATCCCAAAATATTGTATACACACTTGGAATGATTATAAATTCAGTATTTATTAAGATACATCTAAAATAAATACTCTTAAATTAAAGAAAACAAATGTACAACTTTTTAGTTATCACAAGCGCTCAAATTAATGGCTGTTCTGGGCCATAATTGCTCATAATTTGGAATCGCAAACATCAAAAATAATTGGTTTTGGTATTCGGGCGCATTCTCTTTTAATGTTTTTTTTTTTTAATTATTAACTGTTGCTGGTTTTGTGTCATAAACTTTACCTTTGATGATATCTCATAAAAAAAATTAATTGACATGAGGTCTGGGCAGTGCGGGGATGTTCAACGCTACCTCTACATCTGTTTGGCAAATTTTCATTAAGATAAGCTCTCAAACCACAATGGTAGTAGGGAGGTGCACCATCTTACTGGAAATAAAAGACCTCGTCATCCCTAAACTCCTCACGAATGTGTGATATAACAAATTCTTGCAGCAAGTTCAAGTAAATGACACAGTGTAAAAGTATGTATACATTTTTTTGAGAAACCTGTATCTAACAAGACAAAAGTCATAGATTTCTTTTTACACCTGAAAAACGTTAGATGGTGTTTGATTGCAGATTTTGAACTGGTCACCTTCTGTCTCAAGCGTAACCCACAGCCAAAACCTTATTTATGGAGAGTTTTGTACATTTTTTTGTATGACAACACATATTGAAGTGATTAGGGATGAATGTGACCTTAAAGCTGATTTATTTATTTTCTCAAAACAGGTTTAGCCCAATTAATTTGAAAAATACAAGAAATGTTAACATTAAAAATAAAGAAAAACTATATAGAATGAAAAAAAAAATATATAAAATAAAAAATAATGTATTGGGTGTTAACATAAGTTGTGTCCGTTTTTTTCCAATTTAAAAATGAGCACCAAAAGTAAAACAAAATGGTAAAGGTTATACCTCATTCGAAAGAAAATTTTCTGCTCTACAAGATATTGTGTTTGGTTTTACGTTATATATATCATTTTATTTTATTACAAGCCTTCAAAATGGAATGTCAAGTAGACGAAAGTGAGCATTTTCGACACCTTCTTTTGTTCGCGTTCAATCGAGGGAATAAAGCTGCCAAAGCTGCTCGTGGTCCGCCAAAGCGGTCCTCATCGAAGTTCACTGGTCGTCCGGAACGCTCCATGTCTTTCAGGTCGAAATTACCGTTTTTGAAACGCAAAAAACCATCGATGAGCTGTCATTTCATTCATAACATCTTCACCGTACACTTTGCAAATATCGGGAGCAGCTTTGGCAGCTTCATTCCCTCGATTGAACGCGAACAGAAGGAGGTGTCGAAAATGCTCACTTTTGTCTACTTGACATTCCATTTTGAAGGCTTGTAATTAAACAAAATAATATATGTAACGTAAAAACAAACACAATATCTTGTAGAGCAGAAAATTTTCTTTCGAATGACGTATAACATTTACCATTTTGTTTTACTTTTGGTGCTCATTTTTAAATTGAAAAAAAAACAGACACAACTTATATTAACATCTAATATATGCATACATATATACACATAAACATACGCATATATTCAAAGTCACTTAAGTACGTTGATGAGTGCTTTCTAACGCGCTCAATCTTAGAAGAAAATTTACTTTTGATTTTGGTGATGTGATATGAAATATTTTAATATCCGAAGCAGTCCCGTTCAAAAGAGTTAAGGCCCTTCCAACAGGCATAGCGGCTGGAAGACCCGTTCTTGCGTATGAAGAAGAGCACTTCGAGATGGATTGGGGATGCGAAACGAATGTATGAAGAAAGACTGACAAAACAAATCTACAGTGCAAATGTGAGTGGAAAGCGTGGAGAGGAAGATCAAGGAAAGTATGGTTGGACCAAGTGAATAATATTCTGAAAATATGAAACGTAAAGTCATATAGATATAGAAGAGTCGAAGTCTGGTGCTCTGTCCTCTCTGCCTACCCAACAGGGAGATGGCGTGCTGTGATGGTATCTATTTTACACGCATTAAACTGCGCTATAGAATTTATAAGTAATGAGGTATTAATGCACTCAAATTGAACTGATAATTTTAGTGGATCACTTGAGCAAGTATCTGGCCATGCGGCTGACCCTAGACCTGGACACAGACCTCCCAGACACGTACCGCCTGCTGAACTTCTGTATCTACATAGCTCCTACGCCCGGCCAGTTTGTGGTACTCTCGGGGAGTCATACGCTCCGTCAAGTCAATGACAAATACTGGAAGGTTTGTAGTTTTCAATATATTTTAATTACGAGGCATATCCAGAAAGTAAGTGTACTGAATTTTTGTAGGTTACAATTTTTTTTATTTAAACAAAAAAATTACGTGGTAACCGTAGTACATATGTAAGCTATTTTTCGACATAGTCACCATTCCTCTCAATGCAGGTGGTGAGGTGGGGTATCAACTTTTTGATGCCTTCCTCTAAGTAGTTTCCCGCCAACCCCTCCATCCACTTCTCCACCTCCTCTTTTACCTCCTCGTCGGTTGAAAACCTTTTTCCACCCATGTGCAGCTTCAGGGAGGTAAAGAGATAGTAATCTGAAGGTGCTAGGTCAGGGGAATGCGCGGGATGGTTCAGGACATCCCATTTAAACGAGGCGAGCAGTTCCTTCGTGACGTTGGCCGTGTGTGGTTAGACTCCCTTTGTCAGCATGCTTCTCCTCTTGTTCTGAATCGCCCTCCGCAATTTTTTTAGGGTCTCACAGTATCTTGCAGAGTTAATGGTCTCCCCTTGAGGCATATATTCAATTAAAATTATGCCTTGACAGTCCCAACACACGGATGCCATGATTTTCTTGGCTGAAATTGTGGTTTTGAACTTTTTGGCGGAGGGTGAAGAGGTGTGACGCCACTGTTGAGACTGCCTTTTGGTTTCAGGCGTGTAGTGTGCAACCCAAGTTTCATCTCCAGTAACGATGGAGCGGAGAAATTCATCTCCATGGAGTTTGCAGCGCCTCAAAAACTCTTGCCCGGCCTCCACTCCATTCAACTTGGCGGGAGATTGGATTGACATTTTTCACGAAACGTGTTGTCGCGTCGACACTTCTCAACGTACTGACATCGAACCGGTTGACATTGTTGCGGAGGGGAAGGGTCAGGCTACACAGAAGTGTAGCCAACATGTTGAAAATAAAATCCATCCGGTCGTGAGAGCCTCAGTACACTTACTTTCTGGATACGCCTCGTATATTCAACCTCATTTATATATCAGGTGTACAAATAAGTTGCCGCCGTTTGACAAAAGTTGGCGCCATCAGTAAGTTATGGTTAAAATTGTCAGATGTAAATTGTCATTGTCGTAAGGTTGGACATCTGTCAACAACATAACCTTGAAATATTTGTGAATTTTTATCAGTATAATATATTCTTTTGTGTGCGAAAATGTCAAGTTTTAAGCCGAATAAGCGTCATTCGCGGGAACTTCTTCAATTTGAAGAAATCTGCAGCTGAGGCGCATCGATTGCTTGTAGAAGCATATGGTGAGGCTGCCTTAAGTGAGAGAAGTTGTCGTGAGTGGTTTCAAAAGTTTAAAAACGGCGAATTTGGCATCGAAGACAAAGAACGTAGCGGAAGGCCGAAAGTGTACGAAGACGCGGAATTGGAAGTATTATTGGATCAAGATTCGTGCCAAACGCAAGAAGAACTTGCACTTACATTAGGAGTGACTCAACAAGCAATTTCACATGGGTTGAAATCATTGGGAATGATTCAAAAACAAAGAAATTGGGATTCATATGAACTGACACGGAGAAACTTTGAATGCCAATTTTCCACATGTGAAATGCTGCTTGCCAGGCATAAACGAAAGGGTTTTCTGCACCATATAGTCACTGGTGATGAAAAATGGATCCATTATGATAATCCAAAAAGGAAGAAATCATGGGGATCCCCTGGTCATGCTTCAACATCTACGGCTAAGCCAAATATTCATGGAAAAAAACTCTTGTTGTGTATTTGGTGGGATCAGCTTGGTGTCGTGTATTATGAGTTGCTCAAACCGAATGAAACCATTGCTGGGGCTGTCTACCGAACATAATTGATGAGATTGAGTCGAGCACTCGAGGAAAGGCGCGCCCACTACTACGCCAGACACGACAAAATTATTCTCCTGCATGATAATGCTAGTCCACATGTTGCGGCACCGGTCAAAACCTATTTGGAAACACTCAATTGAGAAGTTTTACCCCACCCGCCGTATTCACCAGACATTGCTCCTTCTGATTACCACTTGTTTTGATCGATGACGCATGGCCTGTCTGAGCAGCACTTCACATCATATGAAGATACCAAAAATTGAGTCGATTCGTGGATAGCCTCAAAAGATGATGATGATGACTGACGCGGTATTCGTATGCTGACAGAAAGATGGGGAAAAGTAGTGGCAAGCGATGATAAAACATGAGGTTCCGTTCTTTCACAATAAATGCCCATTTTTTTATAAAAAACGGCGGAAACTTATTTGTACACCTAATAGAATATATTTATATGGACTTAAAAGTACAGTCAGAAACGTATTGGTGAAGTAATTGCTGCTATTTAACACATCTAGTTTTCTCCCAGCCACATCTTATAATATTGCCAATTCCAATATAATATGGGGTATAAAAAACTTCCCTCAATTTTTACCTTTATATTAAAGAATTGGGCATTTAACTGTTAGAAATCTTTAATGATTGAGTTAAATCTGGAAATTATTAGTGAACTTGAAGGAGGGAAATCAGCCTCAACACTGAAAAATATATCTTAACCCTTTAAGTGCCGGAAGTTATTAGTATGGCCGTACCCAGCAGGCCGGGATTTTTTCAACAAAAATAAAACCTAAAAAATTTATATTTTTTGTATACAGATATAAAGGATATTATTAAAACTTACTAAATATAAACACCTTGGGGTGTTTGAGCTGTCGTTCACTCAGAAAAACACAGTTTAAACATTCACAAAATGTCAGAGTTGTCACAACTTGACATAAAAAACACGTTTACTTATAAATATAGTGGAATATAATATACTTTGTAAACTAAAATCAACAAATTATCTGTATGATGTATAATAAAGCGCAAAAGGTAAATAAACTATAAAATAAAACCGTAAAAAGTCTATATAAACGTCGTATTATGCCGCAAAACTACCGCCAATAACAAAAGAATACATGAAAACACACTTTGTAAATAAATACTTTGAAAAATTAACAAAAATAACGCACAAAAGTTAAAAATCAACCATTGAACAACACTACAAATGAAGTCGTTATAAATCATCGCAACTACGTTGCAAAAAAACTGTAGTCGGTAACCCTGTATCAGAGACACGTATTGACTGTCGTAGAATGTCAAGAGAGCTTTTAGAAAGATGACTGTAACTTTGATAATATTGGTAAATTGTAATATTTAAGTATTTCTTGACTATCCCAATAGATGCCTCTATGTGTTATAATTTATAAATTATTACAAAGGGATTTGATATTGGCTTGCGACAAGCTCAAACGTTTACGCGATCATTTTGTAAGGCCGGCCTGGCGAGCACTGAATCGGAGAGCGTGTCAACTCGCTCGTGGCAGTGAACCGGTTAAATAAATTAAGTACAAAAACCTGAAATAGAAATTTAAGGTCAGGAAGATACAATGGATAGGCAGGCAGAGAGAACAGATCTCCAAACTTTTCTATCCAAGCACACAAATTTCGCTTCCTTCACATTTACACATCTTGTCATGCACAATCTTCTATTATTCATACTTCTCACTCTACCCTCTTTCAAAATCTGGTACATTTGGTCCAGCCACTTTTTCTTTAGTCTACTCTACTCTTCCACACACACCTTGCACTTCTTACTTGTATACTCGCTTAGTCATTCTCTCATCATTCATTCCCTCTACATGTCCAAACCATCTTAAAGTTTCTTTCTTCATTTTAAAACTTCAGTTTTATCCATTCATTCATTTCCGATGTCTTCATTCCGCTTTCTTTCAAATACAGTCTGAGTTTCACTGTATTACAAAAATGAAGATTTTTTTTTCTATTCCCATATTCCACTTCTGATTGTGAAAATATTGAAATCTAAATAATATTATTTTTTTATTTTCAGGTGAACAAGCCACTGGAAATATATTACTCGTGGAAGAAATCCTAAAACAGTGTCTGCTGATTTGTAAGAGAAGAAATGCGTTGCAGAGAAACCCGCTACAGATCTTTTCCCTCCTTGAGTTTTTTTCTGACCCTGAAAAGTTATAGACGATTTATGGATTTCAGATGCTTTCTGTCATGGTTGCGAGCCTCAGGTGCTTTCTATCATGGCTGCGAGCCTCAGATGCTTTCTGTCATGGTCGCGAGCCTCAGGTGCTTTCTATCATGGCTGTAAGCCTCAGATGCTTTCTGTCATGGTTGCGAGCCTCAGGTGCTTTCTATCATGGTTGCAAGCCTCAGATGCTTTCTGTCATGGTTGCGAGCCTCAGGTGCTTTCTATCATGGCTGCGAGCCTCAGATGCTTTCTGTCATGGTTGCGAGCCTCAGGTGCTTTCTATCATGGCTGCAAGCCTCAGATGCTTTCTGTCATGGCTGCAAGCCTCAGGAGTTGAAATGAAATGAGCACTAAATCTGTTCCTGTTGTGCACACAGGACGGCGGTTCCAAATAACAACCCCAAGGGCTTAGCACATTTATAGTCATAAATTTAATAAATTTATACAGTAAAAGTCCGTTGATTTGAAATTCAAGGGACCAAATTTCACATAAAAATTACAATTACAAATTACACAAACACAAAAAAAACAATTTGAATTTGCTCAACACTTACTAACGACTGGGAATATCGAGACCATTTTTTCTTATTCGAATATTTCCGCAATATTGAGACAAGATTACATTAAATAAATAAATAAATAAAAAGTAGTATTCGACATGGGCAGCCAATGTGAATAAATTAAAAAAAAAAACATTTGATTTTGACATAGTCAATTGTTTCCACAGATTAACTTGTTTACGTTTGCGCGCGTAATATAAATATGATGATGTCGCTGGTTTTTATTTGGTCGTGCACTTGATAACGTTATAAACTATGATTTTAAGTTTTTGACATTAATTTTTCCAGGTATGAGATTATTTAACCCTTTTAATCCCACGGGGCCGATTATCGGCCCCAACTGGTGTATGCGAAAAATCCTACGGGGCTGATCATCGGCCTCAAAGTTTTCATACAAGTTTTTATGTTGAATAAAAAAAAAAATATATTTTTTTTTATGGAATATGAAAATTAATTATTATTTTACACTCTACAGGGATTACTCCACAAAAAAATTAGGTTTTAAAACTAAATATTAACTGAGATAAAAAATAAAATATAAACTACAGTACCCGGCGGTAAGTAATACACACCGGGCTTAAGAAAGAGACTGTCGGCCATAATCGGCTAACTTCGGCTTTGTGGAGCGTCACCTTTGTCATTCATACCACACCCTAGAACACTTGACAATGAGTGACAAATCGTGACGGAACACGTGTATGAATGACAGAGACGACACTCTACAAAGCCGAAGTTAGCCGATTATGGCCGACAGTCTCTTTCTTAAGTCCGATGTATATTACTTACCGCCGGGTACTGGACTGTTTTTTTTTGCCTAAAATTGTTGGGATTTTTCGTACATTTTATGCAAAATATGCTGGGATTAAAAGGGTTAAGGTAAAATTAAAAATACATAATTTATATAAAAAACAACATTCGAAACCCTATACTTACGATAATAATCTTAAGATATTGAATCTTTAAATATAGTAGGAGCCCTGAGAATGAAACCGCTCATCGGCATGTAACACTGATCATCCCACAGATGCGGATCCGGGATTTGTGTGCAAAATTTCAAATTATTAGAATTTATAAATACTTTTTGATGAAAAAAAAACATTATGAATTACGAAATACGCGGTTTTTGAGTTAACAATAGGATTTGTGACGAAAAGTCGATTTAAGGACCTAGAAATTTACCAATTATCGTTCTAATTAACGAACTTTTACTGTACTTGTTTTTATTGTGTACTAAAATGTAATGGTATTAAATTGCTATCTATGTGTATGTATTTCATTTATTGAATAGTTAAAATATTTTTTGTTTTATTTCCTTGCATATCTCTTATGGAAACTTCAATTTCAATACAAAATGAAGGCAAGTTTCTATTCTTGGTAAAATGTAGGATGGTTCCTGTTACGTTTGAAACGTCATGTCTCAAAGGGATTGGGTAAAATCGTTTTTTTTACAAATCGAATAGTTTTTTTATAAATCGAAAAATAGTTTTTCTCTAAACTGACGTTTTAATTCCTAATTATCATTATACTGACTTTCTAATGTATTGTATGATTTGTATCTATCTTTAAATAGGCCAAGATCCACTTAATACTAATTACGAACATTTAATTTTTGGTATAAAAAGTCGAAAATCCAATTATCGTATGCCCCATCCCTAGCCAATGCAGACTAACGTAGTCTTTTGACGAACGTCACCGAATATTATTTGATTTTAACAAACTGCCACTTATTTGCTAATTTGTAACAAGATGTATTAATTTGTCATTATTGTTAGTTTTATGTAATGTATTTACCTAAATAACTTGCTATTTATTAGAATCGAGGCTTATATTAAAGTTGATAAAATAATTAAAATAACTGAACGTCGTTACAAGGTTGTATTGGGGCAAATTTGTGAACTGTCACAGGAACCGTGCTACAGTTTCTTAAGTATAGTACTGCCTCAAGAAGTTTTCCTTTGTCTAAGAAAAACATCTCAAAAGGGATTCTTTGTGTTTGATTAGGAAAACTTTTTACTAGTAACATTTTACAGTGGTGTCTAATATCAGATCTAAGTATAATAATGATTATTCAATTTTTGTGTGGAAATATTATAATTTGGTTTAATCAAAATAAACTCACTACTTAAAATATCTGTGATTATTTATTCCATATTTTATGCAGTGTTAAGTAACATATTAACACATTGTAATCGGGTACTTTTCGCGACAAGTGATGACGCAATGCGGGTACTTTTAGACTTTTTTGCGCCAACATTAGACTTTCGTAAAAAAACCATATCTCTCAAACTAATTAGTATTTTTTCGAAAAACTTTTTGTATCTTACTAAGAATAGAACTATCTATATCTTTATTATGCAAAATATGGGTTGCTCTATTTTTTACTCACACAAAATTACTACATTCTAGGTAAACATAGAAAAAAATACTCTTTCACCATCAAAATTATTTTATTCACATAAAATTACAATATAATTACGAAATTTTCAATAGATCTTATAAGAATCTTATAAATTCGTCTTCGGGAAAAAGTTGATGGCAGAGGAATAATATCTTCTTCACTATCATCGTCATCCTCGGAATCGGAAAAATCTATGTCGCTTTGGCAGGAATAATTGGATAAATTGTCAGCAAACAATTCATCATCACTCTCGTTTGCATCCTGATTCATGTTCAGGGACAATAAAATTAACTTTCAAAAATAGTTTATCACAAAAAAAAAACAGTGGCAGTAAAAAAAGTAAAAAAAGTTTTTGAACAAATACACCACGATAGTTAGGTATTTTCTACGAAAATTCGATAATTCAAAACAAAATAAAATACTTCGTAAAAGCAGAATGAACTCAGAAACACGATACTAAGACTTCCGAACGAAAGCAGTACACTGGAGTCACTAGAGAAACGATCATCAATGCTAAAACAAGATCCCGATTTGTTATCATTGAAACATATTTTTTTGTAAACATAACCGCTTTTATTTTTATTTTGCCTTTTGTGTTGTTATCACCCAACCTCATTGTATCAACAGGTAGATGCGTTAGGTACCCCTTACAATAGATAACGCGCAGTTCCCACCCCATTTGGCGACCGTGTTTACAAGTTTCCCGCATACCACCGCTTGGCAAACCAAAACGAGTAAACTCGTCTCCCGCTCTCTACTATAAAACGGGATAGAACGAGTTTTATCGTTTCCCGCAAACAATGTGTTAATAGTAATGCCTCGGCTACATAGGTAGGAGCCTCGCTTGGTGCTTAGAGCTACGCTGCGAGCTAGGCGACATATCCTAGCGAACCAACGCACCGCATACTATCACAATGGCCATACTGCACGCTTCGCGCCACACTACATGACGATTAGTCTCCTAGCGTTAATTGACGATTAGTCTCCTAGACCAGTGCTCTGCAACCTTTTCTCACCTACGACACACCAAAATTCTTCCTAGAATTCCGCGGCACACCAAAAGCTAAAATATATAGGTATTAAATTAGGCATGAGTCTTCAGCGACGCGCATAAGGGTCATTTTTCTTTGTCTATGACTAATTTGGTGCGGCCATGGTGTGTACAAAGCACACTACGCAGTTTTCAACAGTTGGCACCAGTTATTGTGTATTAAATACATAATGAAAAATTGTAAAATGTCAAATACTCGTACATTGAATTTGACCGCGGCACACCTGTATCCGGCTCACGGCACACCGGTTGCGGAGCACTGTCCTAGACTGTTGGTTAATTTTATTTTGTCACCAAGTGATTTTACAAGATGGCGGAAGTTTTAATTAACAGCTGTGTATAAAAGGGAGCCTTTGTGGAACCCATGGAGCAAATTATATAAAAATGTACCTGTAATAAAATCACTTTGGAATGAAGTTGCACAGAAAGGAAATAAAGATGGTAAGTTGTAATGAAATTGGTTAGTTTTGAGAGTGGCATCGTTTGTTGACTCAACTGCTCCCAAATGTCAAATGAATTTGTGCGAAGCACTTTGGTGTGGCCAATCATGAAGTCACCTTGTCTATTAGTTACATAGCACCTAGCGAAGCACTTTGTTGCCCTTTGCCTAAATGTTTAAAAGTCTTATGACTTCTTAAAACACAAGAAGATTCCACAAGCCGTCGTCAGCTCTGTTTCTATTGTGCGATGAAGCTGTCCTCATATTTATGTGAAAATTTAAATTTTATCTCCGAGTATGGGCAGTTCCTCCGATCTAGTGACAAAAGAATCCTTTGTAATTAAACATTCTACACATTGTTTTTTGTAGTTCACTCGGCTCATTCAGATGGCTTCATCATTAATGAAATTGAAGATAAAACCAAAGGACTAATTCATCATTAGTTCTTACCTCCAGGATGGGTCTTGCCTTCCTGTAGGCTTCTCTGCCACCCATTTCTCCTTCCTTCAATTGGTTATACCCCAGTGTGCGGAAGTTCTCTGTGAAACCGTTCAGCCATCTCAGCGTTGCTTCTCCACTCGCTGAACTAATCCCAAATCCTTCCTTGTAGGGTCAGACCTTTAATTCTTTTTTAAAATTGTTTGGCTAAGAAACTGAGCAATCCATGAAGCAGTTGATTTATGATTTTTGGAAATTGTTTGAAAAAGAAAGT
Source organism: Odontocerum albicorne (assembly GCA_949825065.1). Lineage (NCBI taxonomy): Eukaryota > Metazoa > Arthropoda > Insecta > Trichoptera > Odontoceridae > Odontocerum > Odontocerum albicorne. Next base: position 45,217,359 of record OX463848.1, read on the forward strand.
GGCTGGAATTATAGTCTGAGTAGATGCCAAAATCATATTTATAAATATTCCTGTATATGGAGCAAAATCATATTTATATCATAAATATTCCTATATATGGAGCAAAATTTTATTCAAAAACATACGAACTAACAAAATCTTTTCCAAGTCATATAAAGTCAGCCTTTTACACTAATTTCAATCTCCGGAAACATTTATTTAATGGAGAAGATAAAAATAAAGTACAATACTTATCAACAGTTTGTATAAACTTCTATGTGTAGACTGGAATAATTTATACATAGAAGAATAAAAAGGTTTTCTGAACACATCCGCTTTATCGAATCCTTTAGTTTATTATGAAATGGCTAATCATTGTCGCCGAGAAAATCACATATTTTCTATCGATGATGCAAAATTCTTGCATATCAATAATAAGGGAAATAAATTAGACATATTAAAGGCTGGAAATGTCAAAATCAATGCATTGGGATTGTACCGGACAGGTACAAAGACTGTATATAGGTTGTTGGTTGCCGCGTAGCGCTCGAAGAATCCACGTCGCGAATTCTGTTTCGAAGATCCAGCAGAAGAAGAAGAAGAAGAGCAGGGAGAGATTCCTCTCAGGCAGACGATGTAGGGTAGCGGGTCTCAAGTAAAAACACGGTTAAATCGGTATTACTGAGAATATATTTCGAAGTGAGAAGTGAGCAGAACATGATTTCAAAATTAGGGGTCCCTCTATATTAATGGTCAGTCGGCCGTCACAAGCGCCCATTGCCCGAGAAATACGACAACTTTCGGGGTCTGGGCTCTGCTTACGCCGACTGAACCCGGACCTACTCCGATCGTACCGCTTTGCATGTCACATATTTCCAATGCGGTCGCGAATGCGATCGGAGTCAAACAGACATACATATGACGTACAAATACAAGGGTTTTACATATTATTCAAGAACCTATAAGGTACATTTACATATACAAAACATATGATTACAAATACAGGAACATAACGGATATCATAACATACATGACAGTTATACATATAAAAGGTTCATACACAGATGAAATAGACAAATACAAGTTTACATCAATTTTATATATATACAGATCTACACCTAAATGTCATTTTCCTCATATTACATACATACACACACACGGGTGACGGCATACGTCCGATACAGTGATGAACAACTGGAATATACACAAGTTCCCAAGGTCTCACCCCTGCTTGCTAAGGTCATCTCCTGCCTCCTTCCACTCGCAGCCCCCTCAAATTTTTATAGTTAGATGCATTTAGTCTTTCAGTGCCAGCTCGGACATAATAAAGTCTCGTTTGTGTTCCCTGATGATGAGGGGGAAATTTTGAAACAGATAGGGTCATACCATTATTTTAAGTGAAAAAAACAGTGTTTTATTAAACAAATTATATAGTCCATTTAAAGTAGGTAAACCGCTAAAATCAATTGACGAGTCAAGGCTCTACAAGGCCTGGGCTTATAGCTTTACTTACTAATCTCTTATGGGTTTGTATACTAATCCCTTATGGCTTTGTATACTAATCCCTTATGGCTTTGCTTCTTTGTGGGAGCTCTTTAATTGTTATCATTAAGGGACTGCTCCGTACTAATGTCATCCACGTCACTATAAGTATTAAGAAGGTTGTCAAAATGTCTCACCCACCACTCGAAAATAAGCAGTTTATCTATTATGGTCAAACCTTGCTCAATTTTACACACGGTAGTATGAAGTATAAACTCCATTCTTAAGGAATTTCCTTTTTATATAACATCCTGCCATTGTGTGGTCGACTTTGTTCTTACATGTTTCTGACTTGATTTTTTAGGAATTCCCGCATCTTCCTTTAGTGAATTTTTTTCTTCCTACCTGTAACTCTTTTATCTCATTTACCAAGCTTCTGGTGTTCAATTCTTTTCGAGCATTTTATGGTATGCTTAATTTTTTCTGTTTGTCATAAGCTGGCAGTTCACAAAACCATTTAGATCTTGGCATTTGTGGTCTGGGTCCAAGAGTACTATTTACGCTGGATGTTATGATTGCTTTACAGCACTTCCAATAGTGGTTTATCTCCTATAGTTATTTTTCACTTGACTCAGCCAGATGATACGTTACTTGCTCCTGGTACTGCTCAACCACTTCCTCCTGCTTTAATTTTTCTATATCAAAAGGCCTGACCCAGCTCTTGGATCTCTTTTTAGTGTTGGCGATTTGCTTCTCTATATGTCTGTAAATTAAACAGGTCTGATATTTGTCTGCCATCTATGAGGATGTGATACCCTTTAACTGGTGAACTTTTGTTTAAGATTTATCATGTTATTTCATTTCCAGTAAAAGGTCTATCTGGCTAACTGTATGCCCATCTGGTGACTTCAATATGCCCTTGTATACGTTTTCTTGGAATTGAGTACTTCCAATAACCGTGTTTTGTATAGCTGCGAAATTTATAAGCCATGCCGCATTATTATTGCTTATATTATGCAGGTTATATTTTCTAGCTACAGCAAAATAAGCGAACTCTTTCCCCATATTTGCATAGAAATTCCCAAGAAGGATCTTTGTCGTGTTTTGAGCAACTGTCACGTGTATGTTCAAGAATATCGTCGAACTCATCCTTTTAATCAGATTTTGCATTTATGAACCCATAGTTGAAATGTGTGAAATACATATTTGCACTCGGGCTGCCAGTAGAGAGAACACCACTCGGGAGAAAGGTGTTCCCTCTGCTGGCAGCTATATACACGTAAGATGGCACAGTTTGGCTTCTTGACATTTATTTAAGTTTGATTCCCTCACCTGTCCATCATATCTTCTGAATGGTAGTGATGTTTTTCAAATTGTTCAATAAGAACTCTTGTCGTCCCTTGGAGATAGAGTAAAAGGGTTCCGTGTTGCTATTCTCACTTCCTTTAGGCCTCGGCCACACAGGTAGGAGTCTCACTTGGTGCTGTAGGGATCCACGGTCGTCGCTGAATATTGTCACAGACATACGGTCAATGACCGATGAAACGACCTTCGGATACCTCGATAAATTATATTAAACAGTCCAAAGGTCACATGTCAACCATTGACGCGGCCGAGCATCGCGCCGCATTCTATACTAGAGAGAGAACGCACCACGCTGTCTCGCCAGTTTCGTAAATAAAATATACCCACATACGACAATAAACCATTTCTGCATTCACAGAAGCGAGACAAAAGCATAACGCGAGCGCATTCTCGTGCACATTCCAAAAACATATAAATACCTACTTTACTATAAAAATAAACGATTCACTCTCTCTTTCCGCATTGCGATCTAACGTGTTTTATTTATTTATCAACAATCATAATAATCATATACCTTTAGAGGACGTATCCCTAAAGTGCTAAGAGATATGCTGCGAGTTATGCGACATATCCTAACGAACCAACGTACCGCATACTATCGCAGTGGCCACACTGTACGCTTCACGCTACATGATGATTAGTCACCGAGTGAATCTCCTAGCGAACAGACGAGTAGGTTAATTTTATTGTGTCACCAAGTGACTTTACAAGATGGCGGAAGTTTTAACAGCTGTGTATAAAGAGGGAGCCTTTGTGGAACCCATCGAGCAAATTATACAAAAATGAAATGAATTTGTGCAAAGTACTTTGGTGTGGCCAAGCATAAAGTCACCTAGTATATTAGTCGCGTAATACCTAACTTCGCATCTAGCGAAGCACTTTGGTGTGGCCTTAGCCTAAGCTTAAGACACGGTCATACGAGTAGATACCGATAAAAATCTAATATGAAAACAAAACTGGTTGATCGGAAGAAATTGCTTAGAGCAGTGTTTCCCAACCTTTTAGACCTGTGGACCGGTATAAAAAAGGAAAAAAAAAATTCGGACCACTAATACTGAAATAAAAATGGTTTTTTTATTTAATATTTTTTTAATCTTATATTGTGACAGATGGAAATATGTAACTATAATTGACAAATATACATATAACAGTTAAACAATTTTAATTGTTACATTGTCTGATACAATTAAAATTGAACAAAAACTATGGGGTTTTTGCAACAAACTAATGCGACAAACAAACCTGCTGTTGATCTTTGCTAATATTTTGGATATTCTTGGCTGCAATGCTGTCTCTGACAGACAAAGTGCTG